>PKMM01023027.1:371537-384359 GCA_002933915.1 Eutrema heterophyllum | reverse complement strand
TTATATATAAACTAGAAATTATTTAATTGTTATTTTTAATATACAAATCGATCGCATGGTTTAGTAAAATATATCAAGTATAAGAAAAAGAGATTTAATGAAAGCATGTAATCTTTATTTCTTTCTATTTGGAGAAGAGACTTCGAATCTTGATAATAATTTTCAAGACTAATAAAAAGAATTCGGCCATATTGTTTAATAGCTTCAGGTAGCTTGCCATTATATGGCCTATGAGTGGCGCCAAAAACAGACCATACATTCTTAATGTTAATTGGATTATAGCATAAGGTTTCTCCAAAACCCTGAAATATTCAAAAAAAAGTTTAAGAAAAAACAATTACGAATTTTTTAAATGATATTTATTATAAATACAGAAAAACTGGAAACTTACAATCAGCGACTTGGAATTCGTCGAACAAGAACATTATATTCTTTAACAAGTTCTGAAAATAATTCATGATAGCAAAATATTATCAAAAACAAATGCTGGAATAAAAATTTCTATCAAAACTAATAATAACTCTCATTCATTTTTTCCATTAAAAGCTAAGAATAAATATTTTACCAATGCGATTCCTCTCGGTTTAATTGGCGATTCAATCAAAATCCTCGCATTTCTGAA
This sequence comes from Eutrema heterophyllum, assembly GCA_002933915.1. Classification (NCBI taxonomy): domain Eukaryota; kingdom Viridiplantae; phylum Streptophyta; class Magnoliopsida; order Brassicales; family Brassicaceae; genus Eutrema; species Eutrema heterophyllum. The sequence continues at coordinate 383,737 of PKMM01023027.1, read as the reverse complement.
AATAGTTTGTCAAATTGTTTATGAGATTTATTTTCTTTGGTTTTGAAATGAAGCTTTCTTGCAAAAAAAAAAAATGCTAAAATATTTCACCTGAAAATATATTTTTAAGATATCAATATACTATTTACCTTATAACCAATCTTTCTCCTTCTTCTGTAAATTCATAGAAGCTACATCCTCTTGTAAAGGGAATTTTTCGTCCTTTCCATTCTTTACACAATAGAAAAGAAGAAAATGTTTGTTTTGTTTTTGTTTTTAAGTATTAACTCTACTAATTAACGATTATTAGTTAATTAAGTATAATTAGGCATTAATAGTGTACTAATACGTACCAAGATGCCAATTAACAGCAGCACTATGTCCATCTCCTTCACACACATTTTTAACACAAAACTCAACGTTTTGTCCCATACTCTTCACCAATTCTTCAAAGAACTTCATTGCTTCCTGCAAAAATATATACATTCTCAATCCTTAATTCATTAACAAACAAAAAAAAAAAATCTTGAAATCTAAAATATACAAACACAAAGGAACGTTTTCATAGAAAAATTCTTACATTTTTTCCTCGAAAAGGTTTAGAGAAGGAGAAATCATCAATAAAGCAATCGTTGGAGATGCAACTACTCAATCGATCTTTATTCTTCTCGTTAATGGAGGAATAAAATTTTATAACAGCATCAGATCTAAACACGAAACCACAAAATTTCTCCTTGAAGCAAAAATATTCATCATTTTTCTTGGATCATTCTTGATTGCAATGAGCCCGGAATGTTGTAGAGGTTTGAACCGGGGAGTTTTGAATCTGGTAATGAGATTTGTAGTAACCATTGGACTCATAACATTGACCATAGAGGCCATTAATTGGTATAATCTACAATCTTGTGATTTTTTTTTTTAGGGGAATTTGATTATGGTAAGAAAACTGGATTTCTAAATATATGTAAATATGAAAGAAGTTTGGTGTTTGTTATAATCATGTTTTAATATGATTTGTTATAGTTGTTTCTTTGCAAAGTTCTTTACTTGTTGTTCTAACCTTTTGAATGTTCTTAGTCACCTTGTGTCGCAAGAAATCTTATAGGTTCTTCCTTATTCCGTACCAAGAAATCTAAGCATCTCCTCCCAAACTTTCTGAAGCATGAGAATCCATGACTAGATCGGAGACAGAGTTGGAGGCCGAAGAAGAAGCAGAAAAAGTCAAATTAGGGTTCTAAACCGTACTAATATAATCCCAATCCAATTGTTGGTTTGAAAACTTAAACCGAGTTTTAATTCGAATTGACATTTAAAGGACTGAAATTGGGCCCGAATCTTCATGATCGGGCCGAGCCTGATGTTGTTACCGTTAGGCCTAGTTACCGTAGACATGAGACTCAGTTTTCCGGTTCGGTTCGCCTCAATTTTCTGGATTTTTGGGCGTATATATTTTTTATTCCATTTTTTGTTTTGACCTATATTTTTTAGAGTATTTTTGGGCGTATATATTTCGGTTATTAGCATTCCGGTCGAATTAAAAATTCAATTCGGTTTTGAATTAAGAAATTTCGGGTAGATTCGGTTTGGTTTTGTACACACACATTTTCTCAATTTCAATTCGCCGCCGGAAGAAATCTATCACCCTACCGAGAGGACTCCCACTTTTCGACTCCTTGTTGAAAATTGAAGATCAATGACGACTATGTCCGATATTTCTAAGGATTTGGTTGAGGAAGTGCTCTCTAGGGTTCCGGTGACATCTATGAGAAGAATCCGATCTACTTGCAAAAAGTGGAACACTTTATCCAAAGATGGAACCTTTACAAAGAAGCACCTTGGTAAAACAGAAGCAGCATCAACGGAAAAGAAGGGGTCTCTGGCGGTCGTGTTGATAAATGATATATGAAGCAGGGACAAGCAACTCATGCAAGCATATATGAATGATCAAATGAAACCAGAATAAAATTGTGCCAACACAAAATATTTACGAACACATAATAAAAAGGTTCTCAACTAGAAGTAAAACATTCGGGGATGGCGAGAGATAAAGTCATCAATCCTCATACCAAAATAGTGAACAGAAAACAAAAGGTAGAGAGTAGTATCCAGCAAATTAACGCGTGTCTTCTTTCCCGCTCTTTTGTCGTTTTGCTTCATTTTCTTGTGCACTAGTTTTCAATTCTTCTAATTTCTCCACATTCCCGTCCAATACCTGCAATATCATTGAATCATCTTTCCACATATTAATTCGCTGTCAAAATACTTACTGTTAAATTCTCTGAAATACCTACTTTTAATTCGATTTCAAAATAGAAAAGATCATCATTCCACATGACGTCTAGTGATTTCATCTTATCTTTGTCAAATCCGGCCTTCATTTCACACATCGCCTTCTCTATACCTTTTTAACGCCTTGAGGAGTAAGCATTCTTCCTGGGATATCCAGAAAGTGGTTAAATATGTTCCTGTTCGGTACATTACGGTTTGCTGGATAACCATTTTCTTGCAAGTAAGATATTATAGCTTCTTCATCAGCCAATTCAAAATCTCCGTTGAGGAACGGATATAATTATCTTTATGCTCTAGCTCAGACAACGCCGACTCCGTCTCAGACAGTATTCTAGTCTTTCTCGAACTGTAGTAAGCAATCCTGAGCTCGCAGAACTCTTTTAAGACTGCAAAATACGATATATATTAACACATGGAACTATAAACAGAACGAAAACAGAATGAAATTGAGATGTCTCTTACTTTGTTCTGCACTCTCATACTTCTTTTTTGTTCTGCACTCTCATACTTCTTTAGATTGCCACACTCGTCAAAGAGATACATATTGGCAGTTGAGATTGACGAAGTGAGTCTTAATGTTTCGAGAATACCTTCTTTCTTAAACCGTCTCATGTTTTCTTCAGTCATTGTTACAATGAAGTCCACCTTTGTATTATCTACTACATTGTCTTTGATAGACTACACACAAGAAGAAGAAACAATTAGAAACAAACATACAAAAAAACTGATTAAACCAAGCATTCTACCTGGATAACCTCCACACCATCTATCTTCAGTTCTCCCAACCAATGCTTGTAATTCTCTGTCCAAGTACCTATAGGTAGCTCCGTGATTCTTATAGTTGTACCGACTGCCTCAAATTTACCAGTGCTTATGTAGGTATGATTCTCGGACTTATGTTTAATAATCTCTCCCTTAAAACCTCTATACCAGGGAAGCATATGTATCATTTTTTCACCAGCTCGATGAAGCTTGATATTGTTGATAATATCTTTTGGGTTATACTTCGGTATGAAAGTTGAATAACTCGATGCGATACCTTTACATCCATTAATAAGTACTGTGGGAAGGATGAGCATATACCTAACAAGCCATTCACATATAAAGTTAACTAGTCTTAAAAAAAATGTATTGGGTGGGAAAAGAATTACATTATTGGCTCTATGTTTATCCCCAAATGATTGTGCTGGAGCTGGTCGTCATATTTGCGAAACAATGACATTGCTGGATCAGAGACTAGTACGAAGGTATCCTGGCTCGGATGCATCTTTTCCACCCTATGACCATGTACATGATTAGTAATAGCATAGATAGACGAGAGAAAATAAGCTTTTATCATCTATGACTGACAAGTGCTCGTGTACCGAATTGACCTATTGGTGTAAGCAGGTTAATGTTGTTGCCGCCAACAAAATTGTGCGCCATCTTGATGATGGTTTCGAGAAGAACACTTTCTCTGTGATGATAAACTGTGTCCTTAGCTACTTGAGCAGCTACTGCAGTAACCGTCTGTGGCCCAAGGAGGCTTTCATCCCACTTTAACGAATAGTATAAAACCTTTCTTTGGCTGGGTTTGAGCCCATCAGCCATCATCGGAATGGACCTCTTAAGATTCGCCTTGAAGTACAGTATAAGATCTTTGTATATAAAGTCTTTGTACGTAATTTCCTTTTCTTCCCAATTTCAAAGCAGTCCAAGCTGAATTGAGAAAATCACATATATCGTCAGCATAAATATAACGAACAAAGTTCAAGATATGTAAGGGCATACCAATGGTGGAAGAAGCAAATCTTTTCGGGCTTGAATATTCTCTTTCGTTTTAGAAAATGCCAGTTCAATGGCTTTTCCGTCTTTGTCATCTTCCCAGACGGAAAAACCATTGAACTGGCATTTGAAATATCGGTAAAAAATTGAACTGCGTCTGTGTTTGTAAAATTAGCCAGCCCCTACAAAAAAAAAAACAAATTAGTATGCATATATCACAAGTCAATAGAGTTATACAAAACATATAGTACGTGAAACTCCACTTCTCATACTCCATTTTCTGCTTGTTTTTTTCCCATCCTTCATAGTCATGCATGGAGTAAAAAGTCACAGTATCTTTGACTTTTGTAGCATGAGTATCTTTGTCTCTTGTAGACTGAGTTTTGACCATGTCAACCACTGTATACAAGATATATTATGCAAGTATGAAAATGAAACCTACCTTCACAATCGGAGTCACGAACTCGGAAATAAATGCTGGAATCATTAGCAGTGACGGCCAGTATCGGTGAAAAAAGTTTAATAACAAGCCTTTAATATGAGATCCATCCACATCTTGGTCCGTCATAACCATGACATGTCCGTATCTCAATGAGTTAGCATCATCGTAGATGACACCTTGTTTCAGTCCCAAAATCTTCTTTATATCCTTGATTTGCTTATTAGATTCGAGATTTCTGCGACCGGCTCTCCTCACATTCAAAAATTTTCCACAAATTGGATAGATACCAAATCTCTCCGAATCCAGGGCAATCATCCCCGACATCTGAAAATAATAAATACCGAGTGTATATTAAATGTTTTGAAAAGAGAATATGGCGGCCAGAGAGAGAAGAGAAAATTAGGTTAACAGTATATCATCATTTTATTAATATCTTTTTTTTGCTAAGAAAATCAGTTTATTAATATCAATGAGCAGGAATCAAAATCTCATAATTAAATATTTTTACCACAAAGTTCTTTGCGGATAACCCTTCAATGATTAACCCTTCAGTGATTATGAGGGTGCAAGACTAGGATTCCTCCCCTCTGGCTTTGGAGGCATCCCATAACCCTTCAACTTTTACCCTTGCCACTTTATCTCCATCACTGCTCTTAAGCAGGTCCGGCTTAACTACAAGGGCCAGCAGTGCACCCGCCTCAGGGCCCATGGACATAAGGGCCCATAAAAAAAATTATTTTAGAGGTATCGTTAATTTTGTTTTAAGAATTTGTTTATTAGGTCGATTGTTTCTTTAATTCACAAACTTTTTATATTCTCACAATTCTCTTTTCTCTGATAAACATAAACGATTCTTATGAGTGATGACGATTCACGAATTCCCGATCTAGTAAGATAGTTGATTCAATTGAAGTCTTCTCTGTAAGTTCTCAAAACTCAATTTTAGGCTTTCAAGTTTCAATTCATGTAAACGGCTCTGTTTCTTTGTTTTTACACTTAATCATAAGAAAAAATCGTTACTGTTGTTTACTTCGTTTAATTTTCTTAGTGAATTGTCAAATTGGACCAATAGCCAAAGTCATAGCTCTAAGCAAAGCAAAACCAGAAACCATTAACCATACGTGAGAATAGGCCAACAATGCTTTATGCTTGTGAATGATCTGTTGTTTTATGAGTTTGAATCGTGTTATGTACTTCTGTTATACTAACTAAACTTTTATTTATTAATCTCTTTCAGGTTTGCATTTTTCTTTTGAGATTTGACCATTCATATTCCTAATCTTAAATCCAGATGTTATTTCTCCTTTTACTTGCATTTAGATTGTATTATGACTTGGGCATTTATCTGGATATCAAAAAAGAAAAAAAAAGAAAAGCAACTGAGTTGTTTATTCAATCACAAAAGGGTGTTTTAGATAAATTTGTGACAAAAGGGTGCTTTAGATAAATTTGTGACAAGAGGAAGTTGTTCTAATGAAAATTCGAAATCTGATAGTGTGAATAATGTTTCTCAGTCAAATAATCGTTTTGATGATGACATTAGTCATTTGAATGAGGATGATAATGTGATAAATGCATCTAATGTTGAAAGTTTGAATATTCGTGAACAACCAATTTCTTGTGTTGATATTTATGATCCTTGACGGGTTTGAAAACGGGGTCCACGTTGAGTTCGTGACAGGCTACATCAATGATAATCCCTGGCATGTCTTCTGTGGACTAGGCGAATGTCTGCAAATTCTCTTTTAAAAAAGAAACTAACTCACCACGGATTGTTTCGTTCAGCGTGGCGCCGATCTCGACACATCGTTCTGGGTGGTTGTCGTCAATGCATACCGAGATTACGGGTTCGCAGGTCGGTTCGCTTCCTTCCTCGCGAGGCTCCGTGATCTGTAATTGCTATAAGAGTTTGGACAGGTCCTCATCGGTTTCCTTGTCTGTTTTTGTCTTTTTGGATTCGCAACAGGATTGTGACCGGGTTATGAAGCTTATGCTCTAGCAGGAAACAGGCTCGGGATTCCCTCTGGTTCCCCAGATGGTAAGTTGAGGGTATGGCTCGCATGGAGTTTATCCAAGGGGTGCCCATTATGACGTTGTATATCGCTGGATGATCCGCCACCGAGAATTCCACGATCTTTATTACGTCCTTCGCGTGTACGAGGAGCCTGATGGTCCCTAGGATCATCGTCATATTGCCATTGAAACCAGTTAGGGGTCTTGGGTCGGCTATTATTTCTGTTAACCTTATATCCATCTGCCTCAGGGTGTCGGAAAATGACATCGACTGAACTTCCAGTGTCGATAAGTATCCTTGCTACGTCGTGGTCGCGGATGGTCAGCTCGATAACGAGGGGGTCGTTGTGTGGCCTACTAATGCCGACGGTTTCCTCCTCGGCAAAGGAGATGGTGTTGCTCGGGTTTCGCGGCTTTGGCCAGTTGGTGCTCGTTCAACTCGACGTTGGAAGGCAATATTGCGACCCTCCCATTATCATATTTATTCTTCTACGAGGCGCTGGTGGCGCCTCTTCCTCATTTCTTCGTCCTCTCTTTGGGATGTCGCCTTAATTTTGTTCTGCGAGGGTACCGCAGTTTGGTTTGTTGTGGTCGTCATCTTCTCCTTCAAAATCTTTGAGAGTCACCGTGTTTCCGAGCTCTCTTACCATGAATTTAGCCGTCAACTTTGCTTCCAAGTTTCGGCAGTTCGCCGTGAGGTGGCCGTAACATTGGTGGTTGATAACACCATATTTTCACCCGTTTTACTATCTATTCTAGAACACTTTAATAAGTGTTTCACTTGTTTTTATATTCTTTTACTATGATTTTTGTATATTTGTAGTTCTACGACTCTTTTCAGGTTCCTTAGGTAAAAACAACACAAATTGGAGAAAAACCGGATTTTGGACAATTTCGTACTGTCAGAAGTTTGACATCAGATGGAAACCTTCTAACCGTCCGATCACGCCCAAATTTAGTCACAAGATATAAGGGAGAACCACCTTTCATACCCAGTTGGTGTCAAGGAAATCCAACGGTTAGATCTCAAGATACATTCAATTGACTGGAGGCTTGTGATGTAGTCTCGCGAGCGGAGCAATAGAAGAATTGAAGTTTCAACCCCAAAGACAAACCACCGCGGGTCCAAAGCTCCTGACCGCGGCGAAGATACATTTTTCCACTGGTGGAAGCCCTCCATCCGCGGCAAAACACCCTTTGGCCACAGGTCCAAGCCACACAACCGCGGTGAACCAGTTACGGCCCAAAACCATATAGTTCGAAGCCCAACTTCAAGCCCACTTCGTTTTCTCTTGTGTTAAACCCTAAGGGTGACCAAAGCAAGGATTGAAGACCTATAAATAGCTATTTTAAAGACAACTTTCGTAGCCCCCCTCTTGTTACACTTTTAGAATAGTTTTGCACCAAACTTTTGCTCTTGTTCTTTGTTATTTGTCTAGGGAGATAGGGATTTCCCTTGAACCCTCTTGTTTGATTTCTTATCTATTGATTGTACAATTCAGAAGATTGATTTTGTCTTGCATGGTCATGTCTGAGTAGTTTTCCCGTTGGGTATAGGGTTCTCAAAGAGCTCTCATGGATCGATTTATGATTAGGGTTTAGTGTAGGATATCGATTAGGGTTCTTCGTTATATCCTTGTTGTTAATACTTTGGTTGATTAACCATCTTAGCAACTGAACTTAGGTGCTTTAGAGCTACGGAAGTACTGAATCTATGTGCTTGACCTAGGGTAGACGAGCAAAACCGTCACAAGATTTCGAAAGTATACTTGTGGAGAAGTTGTGAGCGTAAACGACCTTTGAGTATAATCATTTACTTTTTGCGCGGGCGGAGACAAAAGCTACCGTCCGAGTACTAAAGTAAGTAGGTGTTTAGGATTACGGGAGTAGACTACACATAGTATCCGTGTTCCAAGTTCAAGAACCAAAAGACGACAAAGTCGCATAAAATCCTATCGAAGTCCTTATGATATTTCGACCATAATCCCTAGAGAGTTCCCGAATGCCCAACACATTGTTTGATTGATTAGAACCTCGATTTAGTCATTAGCTTAGCTTACTGTTTTCTTTACTTTCGCACTTAGATTAGTTTTATTTCATCGCTTAGTTTAATTTAGTTTAGCTCGCTTTCTTATTTTCTCGATTAGTTTAGTTTAGTTTAGTCTAGTGTAGTTTAGCTTAGCTTAGTTTAGTTTAGTTTGAATTCCTAGTTTCGGATTCGTGAAAAACCATAAAACTTATTCTCGTCTTAGACTTCCTTATTAACTCTTTTTCTAAGGTCTCGCGGAAAAGCATTCCCTCCATGTGGATCGATACCTAAAGTACTACAACGCACGTCTGTGCACTTGCATAACTTGGTTTATAATTTTAAAACCTAAGATATCGCAGACCGCAAATCCACCCTCTTAGTGGTGCTCACAATAGGCTTTCTCGTCAAAGTTAGAGTTTCTTGTCCATGTGTTCCATGACGCTTTGCCTCGTCCCACTCCTATTTGATAGTTGTGGGTGCCCTAAAGTTTTGGTCCTTCGTGATGCACGAACCCCCCCGCTCTGAGCATTTCTTCGGGGGTTCGGCGGAACCGAGGCAATGTTTTTGTTCTGCTGCTTTGCCGGTTCGAATCTCTCTTCAAGGATCTTCATCTCCTCTTCGTCGATAATGAAATCTGAGGCTCGATGTAGCGCGTCCTGGATTGTGTGGGGGTGTATTTAGGGCGATTTCTCTTCGGAAGTCTGACTTGTACCACATCACCTTTTTTAATGCGATGAGCGTTGCTTGGTCGCTTACGCCTTCCAGCTTTGATACCACCGTCTTGAATCTTCCAATAAAGCTTCACAATGGCTTAGTTGGTGCTTGCACCATGGTCCACATATCTGCGTCAGACCTTTCGCATTCCATGAAGACAGAGTACTGCTTTAGGAATTCAGAGGATAGTTGCTGGAAACTGTCGATCGAATTTCGCTCCAACTTTGAGAACCAATCGAGGGCTGCCCCTTCAGAGGGTTGAGAACATGTTCGCTCCAACTTTGAGAACTAGTCTTGCTCGTCTACCTTCTTGAGCAACGAGGCTAGCATGCCTTTCAGCTCGTCTAAAGGTGCCGAGACTCCTTCCGTTGTTATGGCGGGAGTGTCGTCAGGAACGATCCTTGCGAATCCATCGCCGCCTCCTCCGGATCTGTTGCCGTTGTTGTCTGCGCCGCGATTGATCAGTTGTCGGTCTTCGGCCATCTCTGCGAATCTCGTTCCTGGTGTTCTGGGTTAGAAAACTTCTAATGTCCCCACAGTCGGCACCAAACTGTGAGAGTTGAAACTCACATAATCGATATTTGTTTAGATCCTTAGAGGGAACATAAGTCTCTAGGGGAAGAACACTGACGGAGATCCAAAGATGGTGTTTTATTGCTTGTAAAGTAAAGCGTTTTGAAAACAAGAGTCGCTAATAGCTTTTTGCTAGGGTTTTTTCATGCAGGTCTCCGCGCGGCGTGTGATTAGGGTTTTCAAGCGGTATAGGCTTTTAGCCCGGCCCATGGTAGTTGTTGAATAGATGTTATCTTGACCCATAGATCACTCGGCCATTCCTTCTCGGATTTAAGCTTGGCTCGGGTCAAAGTGCTTCCACCTCGACTTGTCTTCATTCGGCTCGGAATTGTTCTTCCGAGGTAGGGTGTCCGAAGCGAGTTCTTGCTATCGGCTCGGCTTGGGCTTGCTGATCCCAGGTTATTCTCGAGCAGGTGAAAATTGACCCCAACACTGACTCTTCATCTTCTACCACGTTTTGCCTTTGGATATATGTGATGTTGTTCCATAGACCACGGCTGCTCAGACCAGTTTAAGTGGTTCTAGACCAAAGTAGATAGTTATCTCCTTTGAGAATAATAGGTAGAGTGATTTGTTTTGAGTTTTCCATACCCACATTTGAAGAATAAGAGAGAAAAACGAAATTATGGATGATAATAATAAGAATAACGGATCTATCGCTCTTATACCACGTAGAAAATGATGTAGAAGAGTAGAGAATAGAGAAGAATAGATACTTAGAGAGAATAAGAGTAAACAGAAAGAATACGTATATTCACTTAATCTGATAGGTATAAGGAGATACAAATATATAGAAGATAAACTAGTTGTTACAATCATAAATGAGAATAAATGAATGGAGGAGAGAGAGAGGAGCCTCCTAGATTCGTCCAAGGGAGTACGTAAAGAAAAGGAGCTTGTGTAATTAATGTTGGGTGGCAGAACATAACTCCAACAGGTTGTACGTAGACAAGAGTATCAACGGTCATATTCCAACAAAGAGAAATCAAGACCAACATAGGTGGTAAAGTTGTTAAGGGTAACTTTCATATTTGTAGATATATAATATATTCTCTATGTATATCTTTTGAGTATTCTAGAATACTAGTACCTTGTATAAATACTAATGTAAAGTCTTACGCTATCAATAAGAAGAAACACTTTCTATATGGTATCAGAGCAGGCTCTATAAAATACCCTAATATTTCTTCTTCTTTCGTTATGTCGTTCACAATTTGCATTGTTGCCCGTTTTGTGTTTGATCGTGTCAACCACCTCTAAATCAACCGCTACTCAGCTCGCTAATCCAGTCGATGCTGAAACAACGATACCCTCCGTCAACATGACATGCATAACAAAGCTCACCACCACGAACTACATGTCATGGTGCCTCTAGCTTCTCTTGTTCCTTGGTGGGCAGGCTCTCTCCGACTACATAGATGCTTATATAACTATCATGTCACCAACAATCACTATCGATGATAACACATCGTGGATACGAGAGGATCAACTTATCTTTGCTTCCTTACTGGAAGCGATCTCTACAGCCCAACAAATGCTTGTGACCAGTGCATCCACAATCTTGGAAGCTTGGCAAATTCTCTTGCCAAAACCTATGGTTCTCCTTCAAGAGGTCACAATAAACAAATCAAATCAATGTGAAGAAAACCACCAAAAGTCCAAACCCATGAATACATGAAATTGATGAAGTCCAAGGCTGATCAGTTATCGCTCCTTGGCAAGGCAGTTGATCACGAAGATCTCATTGAATTCATCATTGATGGACTTCCTGGAGAATATCGTGTCGTATATGTGATGCCGTTATGAACAGAGACACAAGTATTTCCTTTGAAGAATTTCATGAAAAGCTCCGGAACCAAGAAGCAGCAATTGTTTCCAAAGCACAACCTCTTGATGTCTTCCCTCTCACGGTCAACACAACTAATTACGACCACACAACAATAATTGGAACAACAATCCAAATCAGAGCAGTGACATTAACAACAATTGGATAAACCGCTCGTATGATCAACACTACACCCAAAAATTGATCAACGTCATCCTTACCTTGGCTGGTGTCAACAATGTGGAAAATATGGAGATAGTGCTCATCGATGCTATCAGTTTTGCCTTGTTCATAATCAGTCTCAACAGGCGCCTTACAATAACTGGCAGCCTCGTGCTCGTGTTGCAATGCTTCCCCCCTCATGAAACACCATCGTGGTTTTTTGATAGTGGGGCGTCTCACCACATCACTTCTTATTTGAATAATCTGGCCCTTCATGATCCTTACTCTGGCTCTAACGATGTTGAAATTGGTAATGGTCAAGGTCTTTCCATTAACAACACATGTTTGACTTTTCTTCCCACTAATACTTGTGATTTACGCTTATCTAATGTTCTTCATGTTCCTAGTAT
>PKMM01023027.1:354937-369991 GCA_002933915.1 Eutrema heterophyllum | reverse complement strand
TAAGTATAATTAGGCATTAATAGTGTACTAATACGTACCAAGATGCCAATTAACAGCAGCACTATATCCATCTCCTTCACACACATTTTCAACACAAAACTTAACGTTTTGTCCCATACTCTTCACCAATTCTTCAAAGAACTTCATTGCTTCCTGCAAAAATATATACATTCTCAATCCTTAATTCATTAACAAAAAAAAAAAATCTTGAAATCTAAAATATACAAACACAAAGGAACGTTTTTCATAGAAAAATTCTTACATTTTTTCCTCGAAAAGGTTTAGAGAAGGAGAAATCATCAATAAAGCAATCGTTGGAGATGCAACTACTCAATCGATCTTTATTCTTCTCGTTAATGGAGGAATAAAATTTCATAACAGCATCATATCCAGAGATTTGATTCGACCTAGAATTAGGTCGATCTAAACACGAAACCACAAAATTTCTCCTTGAAGCAAAAATATTCATCATTTTTCTTGGATCATTCTTGATTGCAATGAGCCCGGAATGTTGTAGAGAAGGCAGATCAGGTTTGAGCCGTGGAGTTTTGAATCTGGTAATCAGATTTGTAGTAAGTAACCATTGGACTCATAACATTGACCATATAGGCCATTGGTATAATATACAATCTTGTGATTTTTTCTTTAGGGGAATTATGTAAATATGAATGAAGTTAATTTGGTGTTTGTTATAATCATGTTTTAATATGATTTGTAAAAGTTGTTTCTTTGTAAAGTTCTTTACTTGTTGTTCTAACCTTTTAAATGTTCTTAGTTACCTTGTGTCGCAAGAAATATAATAGCTTCTTCCTTATTCCGTATCAAGAAATCTAAGCATCTCCTCCCAAACTTTCTGAAGCATGAGAATTCATGACTAGATCGGAGACAAAGTTGGAGGCCGAAGAAGAAGCAGGAAAAGTCAAATTAGGGTTCTAAACCGCACCGAAATAATCCCAATCCAATTGTTGGTTTGAAAACTTAAACCGAGTTTTAAGTCTTTGGATACACAACGTTGTATGAAGAACACACCTTTTGAAATGAATATCCGCATAAACTACAAAAACCTCACAGCTTCACATATAGACTATAGTAGCAGACTAGGATGAGATATTCCAATCTTTCTAATATAGTGGAGGTTCTGTCTTCTTCCCCTGACCAAATCACTGTTACCTATATGAACTGCTTCATCTTCTATTTGAGTCGGGAAAAGAGAAGAAGATGATAGAAGCTGGAGTCACTTTTGATTGTGTATTACATTTTAAATATTATTTTAAAATAAAGATTTACCGCAGACGGTTTTATGTGCACCATGTTTACGATGGACATATTTATTTTTGATACGTGAGACCACGATGAATAGCTCTATTTAATTTGTGTGGTAACAAAATAAGTAAAGTGGGAAAACTAGTGGAATCCGCGTGATCAGTACGTGTCAACGCAGCATGTGAAATTCATTAATGGCTTTATAGCTTTTGATACAAGCAATGATATATAATTTAAGCCCAATGAATTCATCTTCTATCTCAGATTCTCAATTAAACTTCATCATCAAGAAACCCTTCAAGTAAGTTACTTTGCGCTGGATTACCATAAATGAGAATTATTATAATTCAATTATGTGATCCTTGTTTACAGGAGATCGGGGACCATTGATCTTCAACGCTCTTAGGTTCGTCTCTGATTATAGAAATACAAACATTATTTTTCAAACATATCTTTAGCGTGAATCAAAAGATTCCTCTCTGGTTTAGTTAAATGTAATGAAATCTTGATGTGCGATCATGTGTCTATAAATCAAGTTCCTTCTTCTCCTTGTGTTACCAGCACTCTCAAATGGCTTCAATAGGGTTGTATGAAGCATTCATAACTTTCTTCTGTTTTTTCACACTCTATTTCTTTTTTCACATGAAACCTTTTTGTAACTTACAAAAAACCCGTAAAAACTACCCTTGGAACTGGCCGGTTCTCGGTATGCTTCCTGGTGTGCTCGTGAGGCTCCATCGCATCTATGACTACAGCGTTGAGGTTCTCGAGCGCTCCAACCTGAATTTTCAATTCAAGGGCCCGTGGTTCGCTGGAATGGATATATTGGTGACAGTTGATTCGGCTAATATCCATTATATATTGACCTCAAACTTCTCAAATTACATCAAAGGTTCTGAGTTCCAAGAAGTTTTTGAAGCTTTTGGAGACGGGATCATCAACTCAGACTCAGAGCTATGGAGGAATTTAAGGAAGGCATCTCAGGCTACATTCAACCATCAAGGGTTCCAAAACTTCTCAACATTTACCACGAAAAGTAAACTCACGGACGGGCTTGTACCTCTTCTTAATCATTTTGCAGAGGAAGAGATGGTTATGGACTTGCAAGATGTGTTCCAGAGATTCATGTTCGATGCAACCTACATTCTTCTAACCGGGTCCGATCCTAGAAATCTCTCCATTGAAATGCCAGAGGTTGAGTTCGCTAAAGCTCTTGATGATATTGGAGAAGCGATTGTGTATAGGCATATTGCGCCGAGATTCTTGTGGAAGCTTCAAAAATGGATTGGAATCGGAACAGAGAAGAAGATGATGGAAGCTAATGCCACTCTTGATCGTGTTTGTAAAAAAATTATATCAGCCAAGAGAGAAGAGATCAGATCACAAGGGATTATTCATTCCGAAGGAGATAGTAAAGATCTTTTGACATACCACATACAACTTGATACAAACAAGTACGAGCTCTTGAATCCGGAAGATGATAATTTCCTCAGAGACTTCGCAGTAGGTATCATGATAGCTGGGAGAGATTCCACGGCCGCTACACTCACTTGGTTCTTTTGGATTCTGTCTGAAAACCCTAATGTCTTAACCAAGATTCTCCAAGAGATCAACACAAATCTACCAAAAACCGGAAATGGCCAAGACAAGTCATCGTACCTGAACAAGCTGGTGTATTTACATGGCGCATTGAGTGAATCATTGAGGCTCTACCCACCAGTTCCATTTGAACGCAAGTCTCCAATCAAACCGGATGTGCTTCCAAGTGGGGATAAAGTCAAATCAAATACCAATATTATGATCTTTATTTACGCGTTGGGGAGAATGAAATCCGTATGGGGAGAAGACGCGATGGATTTCAAGCCAGAGAGATGGATTTCAGAGACAGGAGAGTTGAGACATGAGCCTTCTTACAAATTCTTATCGTTCATGGCCGGCCCAAGAACATGTCTAGGTAAGAATTTGGCTATGAATCTTATGAAGACAGTGATCGTGGAGATATTACAAAACTATGAGATTAGGGTCGTCAGTGGACAAAAGATTGAGCCAAAACCTGGTCTTATTCTTCACATGAAACATGGGCTTAAAGTCACAATTGCTAAGAAACGTTCGAGCTTGGAGTGAAATGCTCAAGTTTTCTTTTCACTAAAAAAAAACATAATAAATTGATTAACAAGGAGATCAAAAAGCACTGTCCTAAGAAATTGGTAATTAATTAATGATTTCTGAAATGTTTTTTCTACCTTAAGATGTATTAATCAATGCTCCACTTGTATTAAACTCTTTCACATAATCATTGAATTTATCATTTAATAGTTTACAAATGTACGTAGTGTATTCAACTTGAAATGGTTTTATTCATGCTTGAGTTATGAGTTATAAATTAAAAACTCTTTGGCTACATAGTACAAAAATCGCCATCATCACAATCTGCGGGATACTGAGATCTTCTTTGCATTTCAACCAATTCATCTAAACAAGATTGCTGCGTAATTCTTCAAGAGCACTAATAAACCAAACATAATACTAGCTAATATTATGATATCGACTCTATTCTACAAAAAATATATACCATTTTGATATTATAATAAATCGAGTATACTATATGATGTTTCATAATCAAATTTTTTTTTATTAAAACATATGTCACATAAATTTTACAACTGATTGTTTTATTAAAATTAAATATCACAAAATTATTTCAAAAATCATGATCCTGCACGTTCTGTTATTCGCCGGCTAGTAGAAAATAGTGTTTCTTATAATCATTATTTTGATTTTGATGCTTGTAGAAGATCATTTGCCACTACAAAGAAAGGAAGTGATGATGAGGAGAGGGAACGAAATGTAAGTGGGAAATTACTCTCGTAGCCCAAGAAACACAATGGTACACTTTCGTCAAGCCCAAGTCCATTAGAAAACAAGTGAAAAAGGCCCAACACTCGTCCAAGAAGTTAGGTCGAGCTATTAGGGGAAGCTTATAGGAAAAGCTTGTGAAGTAGCTTATAGGAGAAGCTGCTTTTGATGGATAATCACAATATATATATATATATATATATATAAGAGTTAGGGTTTATATTAGGGTCAGATCTGGATTCCTTTGAGGTTCTGTTGTTCGTTTGTCCAATATAAATTACGTTTTGATTTCTTCTCTCTCTTTCTCACTCGCTTTCAGTTTTCAGTTTTCAAAGAGAGTGAGAGAGCGATGGCTAAGCAAGACCTTGGAGAGTGGGATGACGAATTTCTGGAGGCCGCTTTTAAGGCCCGAAAAGAGTATTATCTCTCTGATATATGGTTAACCACATTAATTGTTCCAGGGACCTGAACGTTCTCAGGGGAAAAAAAGAAACACTGTCCAAAAATGGTGGTATGATTAAATGTTCGACTACTTAGACGTTTTGTTGTTGCTGGTTTGTCCAATATAATTTGTTTTGGGGGTTTAGATTTGCAGTTGTTAGGGATGGCTGCTTGTCCTGGTGTATGATCCTTCAACGGATTTAATCATCTCATGTTGCAAAAGCAACAAGAGTTTCGTCATTTGGAGTCAGGAAGAGCTAATTTGCAGAAGTATGCTTTTGAGATTCTGTTGCCGCACGATCACAGAGTTTATCTCCAAGCTTAAGCATAATGTAAGTTTTTTATTCACACAAGATTATCTCTCAGTTTTGAATGCTTAAGCTACTATTTATATATGTTCTTGCTCTTGTACTGGTAGGGCTTTAAAGAAATTAAGGGGTCCAGTGCTGGGCAAATGGAATTCGGTAATAGGAGATTTGTGAGAGGGCTTCTGCGGCTGATGCATACCAATGCCGTCGATGCAAGGATGAGGGCAATCGAAGCTGAAGCGAAAGTGAATGGCTTGCAAAATCTGGGAATTTGATCGGAATCATCATCATCATCATGCTTGCTTTTGTTACGCACATCTCTCCATCTTTGTCAATAGACTTTTCGTTGGGTTTTTTGTTTCGCTATCTTGTATTAAGAATTTGTAATGGAGATTATTGTGCATCTGGGGCTTTTCAGAAACACTATCTATCTGAAACAGAAAGAAGATAATGTCAGATAGCTTGATTCACATAAGTTCTATGGCTCATGCAATCTTACATTCTAGCCAGGCTAAGTTCACTTTGTTCTTAACAAACTATACTCTTCCAAGGAACCAAAGTTTCCAAACTCATATAATCCATCTCTTAAGTTTGGCTCATTCTTCTTCTTACTCAGACCAAGCTTCCTAAGCCAACTCCACCAACCTGCTGTATGCTTACTGCTTTTGACGACACTTTCATCTTTAGAGACCTCAACGGCTCCATCACTCTGCTCCTTCCATCTGCTGCTACTACTCTCACCTTCCTCCGCCAAGATCTGTACACCACACTCAATAATCTTGACATCGTTTACGTTGGAGCTGAATTCGAATTGAATTTCGCTCGTATTCGCATCCACTTCAATGCATCTGTGTTCTTTAAATAGGGCCCCAGGAAATACGAACAGGTGTTCTGTTAGGACTTGAGTATACGGTTCAGAAGACCATTCCGAAAACTCAAGTTCATTGATGAGAACCCCTTTGCTTCTTAGACGACAAACAATATCGCCGAAGCGGATCTGTAGGGTTTGTGAAAGCAGGAGGCAAGCTTTGAATCTTGAGGACGCAGAGAAAGTCCCCGAAGAGATGGTTATGGAGTTTCCTTTGGCTTTGTGAGTGAAATCTGCAGGGACTTCTTTACCTGGTAAGAATACACACCTGTAAGCCCATGGTTGTATGATTGCTCTTCTTGCTTCTTCGTCTAGTTTCAAACAGTTGACGAAACTGACTTCTCTGGTTGGACTGTAGAAAGAGGAAGATACTCTTATCGCGTCTTTCTCCGATTTAACACACTTGCAGTCGTTTAGACTAATATACGCACTTGGTTCATCGAACGAGAAACAGACGCTTTTGAGCGATCCACAATCAGTTGCATCGAGTTTCAAAAGCGAATGCGGAAGACTGCAGTGACACCAGTTTTCTGCAGCGTTGGATGAAAAGACGATTTAGACGAGGGAGACCTATGACGCAATCTGGAATCTTCTTTATATCACTGTTGCTTAGGTCTAGATGTGTTACGCTTTCAGGGACATGTGTTAATCTCTTGAGGCTTCTGCTGCCTATCTCAAGATTGCTAAGACGAAGCCAGCTTCCAGCAATGGATGCAGGAACATCTTCTATCTTTGTGTTTTCGACATCAAGAAACTCGATGTTGCTAGAAATATCTGGAAATGTTCTCAATCTCGAGCAACCATTCATGTTGACTATCTCAAGAGATGCTAAGTTGATGTTGGTGGGAATAACTCGTAGCTTTACGCAGCCCCTCATATGCAAATTTGTCAGTTTGTGTAGATTCCCAATAGAAGACGGAATAACTCGTAGCTTTTCGCAGTAACTCAGATCCAAATCTGTCAGTTTGTGTAGCTTCCCAATAGAAGAGGGAATAACTCGTAGCTTTACACAGCCCCACATATACAATTTTGTCAGTTTGTGTAGATTCCCAATAGAAGAGGGAAGCTCCACCAAACTTTCGCAACTTTTAAGTATCAATTTCTCGAGATTAGTAGCTTTCGAAAGATTTGGGAGTTCTTTCAACTGACTGGAATCGCTCAGATTTAGCGTCTTGAGATTTGGAAGGGGCTACATGTGTCAAACACAACAAATGAGAAAAATCATATGGTGTGGTTTTTCAAGATTTTAATAGATAACAAAAAACCAACCTGGATTCCTCCCCAGAGCTTTTCGAGATTGCTGTATTGCATATTGAGCTCGATAAGACATTCTGGTTGAAATAATGGAGGAAGACATTTTCCTGGGTAAAAGTCCCAATCAAGAATACTTAGACGAGGCAGATATTCCATGTCCTCTGATATTCCCAAGCGCTTGGTACTAATAAAATTATGATGGATTCTTAAGAATCGAAGATTAGGCATTCCTTCAAAGGCTCGCCCACTTATAGAGAATTCGCCAATCTTTCTGGACAGATCAAATGATATACCTATGACAGATCCAGTGCCCTAAAAAATATTCCAAAAGAAGACAGATGAATTGTTATAAAAATACCAAAAATTTGTTATTTATGTATGTAAAAACTTACTGTTTTCTTAGCTAGTACATCACGAATCTCTTCAGCCTCTACTAAAAACTGACGTTTCCCGGGCTCATCTGACTGTTCATGAACAATCTGTCTACCCAATTGTTGCAGTAAAGAGTGCATCACTACCCAACCTCCATCGATTTCCACAAGAGATTTGACGGCTAGGTTCTTCAGCCCGTTTCTGACATCCAAATTACTGTCAGCGAGCATGGTTGTCACACGATCCACATAACTATTGTTGAAGAAGCATGCAATGTGGAGAAACAGAGCTTGATCTTTCTTTGACAATCTGTCATATCCTACTCTTAACACATCCTCAATTTTTCTATCAAGACTAAATTCGATCCTAGATAACTGAAGTTCCCACTCGTGCTTGCTCTCCCCACGCAAAGATGAACCCACAACACAAAGGCCTAGCGGAAGATTACCGCAAAGCCTTGCTACTCTAATTGCAAGCTTTTCAAAACCATCTCGTACAGAACTCTGTTTGAAAGCAGACAAGCATAAGATCTCAAGAGCTTCTTCTCTGGATGGAAAATTCACGGGGTAGATATCGTTAATCCCATGTGCCTTCAAAATCTTTTGATCTTCTGTGGTCACAATGATCCGACTTCTAGGACCGAACCAAGAAGGTTCTCTAGCCAAAGCCTCTAGTTTCTCTAGGTCATCTACATCATCAAGAATGATAAGCACTCTTTGATCTTGTAGCCATTCTTTTATTGCACCTAAGTGATGTATCCTCATATCCCTTTGGTTCAAAATCTTAGACAGAAGTTGGTTTTGCAAACACAACTTTGAATCATAATCATCAACACCAATTATGCTCCTATATCTTCTTCCTCTAAGGTTCCCCATAAAACATCTAAGTGGGTAATCGCTAGAAAGTAGGTTGTATAAAGCTCTAGCAATGGTGGACTTACCAATTCCCGCAGGACCCCAGATTCCAATCATCTTGATATCATCGCACTCGAGGCATAACAAAGAGTCCAATTTTCTCAAGTGAGCTTCAAGTCCCACCATGCCGTCAAAATCCCTCGAAGGTGTGACATTCAGTTTGTTTGAAACATCTGTAGCAATCTTTTGGATCATATCTGCTTCGTTAGCCCTAACAAAAAGCAAACAAAAAAATCGTGTTGGAGAGGTCTAAATTTACAAAAGTTTCACCATTTCTTGAGAAAGATACAAAGCAACAAATTCGTACCAATTGAGAGAATGTTCTCCTTCAATGTTTGCGACATCAGTCAAAGCTTTGCTCCATCTCTGCTTCACTTCCTCTGTTTTTCCTTCGCAAGTTTTCATGAAAGCACTCCCGAAATCTCCCTTCTGTTTTCGTACACTGGACGGATCAACGTCGTAAAAAATCGTCATCACTATCTGCCCCGAATCTTCTTTGCACTTCAAAATCTCGACCAACTCATCTAAACACCAGCTCGAAGAAGCGTAGTTCTTCGAGAGCAAAACGATCGAGACTCTGGATTCTCTAATGGCTTTCACGAGTTCAGGTCCGATCGAATGGCCTCTCTCGATCTCCTGATCTTTGAACGTGGCGATTCCCTTGCTTGCAAAGTAATTGTGTAAATGACTGAGAAATCTTCTACGGACATCTGCGCCGTGAAAGCTCGGGAAGACATGGTATCTCCTTATGCGAGAAGAAGAAGCCATGAGAGAAAAGAGAGATCGAAGAAGAAAGTATCACAATGGTTTATGGATAAGCTATCTATGGAGGAGGTAACAAGTCCTTTTTTATATATATTGATGATGCAAAAACGAGTAAAGAGAAGAGACTTTTCCAAGAAATTGTAGAGGAAAATACAAAACATGTTTCCCCAAAAGTCGTCGATGACCCCATAAGAGTGTGATTTGGTTTTGTAAAGCTTGCCAATTTTCGGTGAAATGAGCTAAGAGCTGAAGTATTAGAAGAATCCATGAAGATCGGAGAAAATGTTAAGAGGAAGAAGGCGAATTAGAAGAAGAAAAAAATCAATTTAAAGTTCCAATTGTAATTTGGTTTGAAAACTAAACCGAGTCTTAATTCGATTAAAAATGTAAAAGAAATAACCGAGTGTTGAGAAGTTTGTTAAACAAGGTAACTTTGGAATAATAACTAATTCACATGTAAGCCCTTTTATTTTGTAAGATCTTGCAAAGGTTCCCAAGTTTTAACGATGTCATTGGATATTTTTCTATCCCGTGGGCTGGGCCTTGGTCCAAGAGCTCTTACACTAACAAAGCCTAAAATCAGAATATATTTTTCCTATTAAAACAAGAGAAATTAAGGGGTGTATTGAATTAAGTATTTGGAGTGATTTGAGTTTTAATAAGATTTTAAATGATTTTGGTGAATTTAAGAAATTTGTTATGATTTGGTTTAAAATTCTACGCAATCCCACATAAAACCATGAGATTTAGATCTTTGTATTTTTAACTAAAAAACTTTTCTAAAATCTCTTGAAATTCCTTGAAATCATTAAAATCCTACTATTTATGTTTTTTCTCCTCTCCACATAAAACCATGATATTTGAATCTTTGTATCTTTCTCTTTCTCGTATCGGCGTTAATAAGCGTTAGATTGAACGACGTCACTCAACCCGATTCTATGTGTTTTTTGATACTCTGATGTATTTGTTTCCTAAAAAGTATACTCATTACCATCCCTGTCTCTTGTAGGTTCAAATAAACATTCATCAGTTTTTTAAAGGCTAGGATGGTGTAAGACTTTGTTTCAGTGTTTACATGCGGCAACTCGCTTTGGTGTACTCCTAGGAGACATCATCATCTGACACTTTGCTCTGTGGATGACTTCTCTTATTTTGCTTCCCAGCTTTAGTCTTTGTATCTGTGGTTCAATTTCTCTCCATTTACAAAACCTATCTTGTAGTACAAAAGCTCAATGTAAGTCACACAAGAGTTGAATTAAAAAAAAACAAAAACAAGAACCCACATGCAGAATCATTATGATGCGGTTGAAATACAATTGTTGAATGAATCTATATAATCCAAACCCTAGTAGCGTGTGTTTCTACATCACATCGATTATATCGACGCAAAACTATTCATTAAAATCCTAGAAAATTTCATTGAAATCCAAGTATAAATGTTGAAACAATTAGAGTGGGAGCAGCTAGGGTTTAACAATCACTGTCGACACAGAAAAATTACGTTAAGAAGCAAAATCGGTCTGAGAGAGAATTAGAAGACGATAGATAGACGAGTAAGGTTATGATAGGGCTTGCTGGGATTTCATATGGAGAGGATTAGTGAGTATATATGAACAAGTAGATAGACTAACGAATGTGTGGCAACAAACGGCGCGCTAAATTTTTTTTTAAAATGTTATATTGTATGCATTCTAAGTACATGCATATTTCTATTAATGATATATAGTTTAACTTGGGGAATATGATAATATCCCATATAAATCACATATTTGACTACAAAAAAAAATCCCATATTTTAATTAATTTATCTTTTCACATTTTTGTGTTTACTTAAATGAAAACGGGGGCATTATAATTTTTGTCACTCAAAGTAACGGACGAGTCTGATATTTTTGTATAAATTTTTATTTGACTATTAAGTAGAAGTAAAAAATAATAATTTTTTAGTTGAAAATGAAAGGTTTTATAAGTTACATGAAAATTCATTCGTTTTTTGTTTCCCATTTAGGAAACCGAAAATTTTCGAAATGCAGTGGAAACACGATTTCTAAAAATTTTAATTTAAAAATATGATAGAAAAGTCTATTTCTGTTTTGGAAACGCCACAGAAACTTACCTATTTTTGATAAAAAAAAAACGTAATAACTCAATCTATAAAAAAAATATAATGCCCTCATTTCATCTTAAGTAAATACAAAAATGTAAAAAGGTAAATTAATTAAAACATGAGAATTTTTTTTTGTGGTCAAATATGTTATTTATATGGGATATTCTCATATTCCCCAAAAGTTAAACTAAATATCATTAATAGAAATATGCATGTGTACGTAGAATGCATACAATACAACATTTTTTAAAAAGTTTTAGCGTGCCGTTTGTTGCCACGTGTTCGTTAGTCTTTCTACTTGTTCATATATACTCACTAATCCTATCCATATCAAATCCCAGCAAACCCTATTATAATTTTCGTCACTCAAAGTAACGGACGAGACTGATCTTTTTGTATAAATTTTTATTTGACTATTAAGTAGAAATAAAAAAAAATTAATGTTTTAGTTGAAAATGAAGGGTTTTCTAAGTTACATGAAAATTCATTCTTTGTTCGTTTCCCATTTAGGAAACAAAAATTTCCGAAATGCAATGGAAACACGATTTCTAAAAATTTCAATCTAAAAATGTGATAGAAAAGTCCATTTCTGTTTTGCAAACACCCCAAAAACTTACCTATTTTCGAAAAAAACGTAATAACTCAATCTATAAAAAAATAACGCTAAAAATATAATGCCCTCATTTCATCTTAAGTAAATACAAAAATGTAAAAAGGTAAATTAATTAAAATATGGGAAAATTTTTTTGTGGTCAAATATGTGATTTATATGGGAAATATATGATTTTTTTGGTCAAACTTGTCTGTTACTCCTAGTTCTTAACCCTTCCCATTTTGCAAATCCAAACCTCATCAAATCTAAAAAACAATTTTGCAGAAAATGTTTTTAAAAAAGGACAGAACAATTCTTCGAGTACTAATTTCAAATACCAAACTAAAACCATAAGATTCTCACGAATCCCAAAAACAAAATCGATTTACACAATGTGATAGACGGTCTTTTAAGACAAGAGAAACCACTATAACGAGACGAAAATATAGAATTCCCAGAAACATAGAATTTGGGGTTTTGTCTCGTGGAAACAATAGACGAATTTAAACTTTAAAGTAGATGAACAAGTGTGAGGTTTTGACCTTCACATGTTTTGTTTGTTGTTGATTCAAATAAGACACAAGAAATTTGTTAACCCAGCTCCTTTTCGGTACGTCTGGAGAGAGACGATACTCTCAACGATCCATTAGAACAATCAAGTATTTAATTACAGGAAAGTTTTTGCTCTCTATCTTACTTGTAGATTTCTCTTTTCCTATTACATGTTTTACCGAGACAAGCAATAAAGAACCAAAATAGACGTGACGAGAAAGAAACAACCTAAAGAGGATGAAGACCTTGAAGAAACCCTTAACTGTGTCTCTCTGTTTTTCTCTTCCTCAAACTCTTTGTAATTTTATTTTCTCTCTGATGTGCTCCTCTTCAAAACCCTAAAAAGCATATATATATATTCTTGTAAACGAATGGGCCAGGACCTAGCCCATGGAATCAGGTCCAATAACACAAAGCCCATATTTCCACACAAGCATAGAAAAAAAACCATTGGAGGAAAAAAGAACACAAAAGATTCCAGCAGAGAGAATTAAAAAAAGGAAAGATTGATGGTGAAACAGAGAGCTTACAGAAGCAGACGAAAGGAGACAGTTTCGTTTGATTAACTTTTATTATTCGATCTAATTGACCATATGATATTCGAAAATTTGAACCTTTTATGTTTTTTTTTTCTTTCTTTCTGACAATCTGTTTGCGCCTTTAAATTTGTCTAATGGGTCATTATATATTTCTCTATTATTTATATAAAAAAGTGAAGGGTTTGCACATTCAGGTAATGGCTTATAGGAGAAGCTGCTTTTGAGATTGTATAAGTTTTGTATTCGCAAAAGATTATCTCTGATCAGCTTTGCTTGTGAAGAAGGTAAGGGGGCTTTTAAGATCTCTGTTTCCGTGTGAATCTATTAAGATGAACTGTCTCCTTCATTTTGATTTCTTTTGAATCTCAGCTACAAAGTGAAAAAGACGTGAGTTTAAGCAGTTGCAGTACCTATTAGTTAGAGTTCTTCCAGTTCTTAGGGATATTTATACAGAGCAGAAACGTGAACTAAAGATTGAAACAATAATTTTGATTAACCATCTATAGAGTTCTTCCAGTTCGTAGGGATATCTATATTTGTATGTATCGACAGATTCATGTCTTGTTAATGATTCGTATTGAACTAAATCACTAATGCGTTCTGTTTTACTTCAGGTTATTCACCCAGTTCATGACCAGACCTTGTTCTTGAGTGAGAGTCAGAAAAAAACAGCTGAAGATACTCTGAATCAGACAAGATCTTTCTAATAGCAAGCTTCTTACAGCATTAAGGAAAAGGGGACATCTCAGTCTGTGCACGAATCGATCTTCTCGAAGATTCAGGTGTTGTCGTCTTGAATCAGAATATCTCAGTCAAAGCAACACTCTGCTCTGTCTATGGAAGCGAATACAGATAGATACGACTAAGGTTTTAGTATTAATGATTTAAATGGAACACACATGAACTAAAACAAGCCATTGTTCAGAGTAATTAGAGTTTCTGATATCTTATTTTCAAAGACATCATTTTTTTTATTTGAATCTGCGTATGAAAAATCCACACATACCTCCATAACATCTGTTGCTGAACTAAAAACATCAGGTTCAACAAAGCCTGCATCAACAGACTCTGTTCCTACCGCAGCTCCTTCTGTCTTCACTTCAAAATCATTGTCTTGAAACAGAGGAGCTGCGGTAGTTAACGTTTTGATGTTAACGTCAACAGGTACAGACGCAGTTAACGTTTCACAAGCTACTTGGGCCACATTATTTTTATTTTCTGCGTCTCTACTTGAATTTTCCGCCTTTTCAGTTTGACACATTGCATCAACAATGGCAACAGGTGAATCATCCATCTTCTCTTCATTCATAAAACCAGCGATCTCTACCTAACCTACGTCTGAACTCTGGTGCAAAACGACGTCTTTCTCTTCCTCTGAACCGCTACTGCAGGAGGCTTTACCAGAATAATCACCATCATAGGCTCCAGCCATAAAAGAGCCCGAGCTTGCATCAGTATCTTTATCTGAAACAACTTGGCTACCATTGTTTAGAACAAAAGATTTATCATCCTCATACGCTCTAGAACACCGTTTTGTTGAGGAGTGTAGGTGAAGGTTCTGTACCACTCACTATCTTTGCACAACTCATCAAACTCTGTTATCAGTTCTGAGATACTTAGTCTTCCCTTCCAGAATGATAAATGAAGGTATTAATGTGTCAGTTTTAGAAAGATGGACATCTCCAAAATAAATAGAAACTTTCCAAAATAACTACAATACGGATACAAACCTCAAACTTTAAACAATAAGAAAAAGAAGTTTACGACATTGACATTAACTCTAGAAGAGTGACAACAACCTGAAGGAATATGATTCATTCACCATTACATCGAATAATCATCAATTTCTTCATACTCTTCATCACGGAAGTCTCGCCTACAATCAAACCCCGTATGCATGACCGCATGCAGTAAATCAACATTTTCTCGCACAACTCCTTCGATGGCTGTGAGAGCTTCCTGATCTTCAAGGGACCTGTTGTAAGCCAAATGAGAGAATGCCTTCACAAATTGCTTTAAAGCCCCATTCTTAAACAGCTTCAAGAGCGTATCAGCATTTGAACGAAGCTTATCGTTGCTAAGTTCCTCCCTGTCATCAACCTCTCTCAATCATGTGTTTCTTTAAGACCACCACCAAACTTCTGTAAGACGGAGTGAAATCTATATTCAGAGCCGGATTTGAACACATTATTATGAAACATTTGAATAGAGCCTCAATTTATG
>PKMM01023027.1:319375-352178 GCA_002933915.1 Eutrema heterophyllum | reverse complement strand
GTTGAAGAAGCATGCAATGTGGAGAAACAGAGCTTGATCTTTCTTTGACAATCTGTCATATCCTACTCTTAACACATCCTCAATTTTTCTATCAAGACTAGATTCGATCCTAGATAACTGAAGTTCCCACTCGTGCTTGCTCTCCCCACGCAAAGATGAACCCACAACACAAAGGCCTAACGGAAGATTACCGCAAAGCTGTGCCACTTTATTTGCAAGCTCTTCAAAACCATCTCGTACAGAACTTTGTTTGAAAGCAGATAGGCATAAGATCTCAAGAGCTTCTTCTTCGGATGGAAAATTCACGGGGTAGATATTTTGAATCCCATGTGCTTTCAAAATCTTTTTATCTTCTGTGGTAACGATGATCCGACTTCTAGGACCGAACCAAGAAGGTTCTCTAGCCAAAGCCTCTAGTTTCTCTAGGTCGTCTACATCATCAAGAATGATAAGCACTCTTTGATCTTGTAGCCATTCTTTTATTGCACCTAAGTGATGTATCCTCATATCCCTTTGGTTCAAAATCTTAGACAGAAGTTGGTTTTGCAAACACAACTTCGAATCATAATCATCAACACCTATTGTGCTCCTATAAATTCCTCCTCTGAGGTTCCCCATAAAACAGCTAAGTCGATAATCGCTAGAAAGTTGATTGTATAAAGCTCTAGCAATGGTGGACTTACCAATTCCCGCAGGACCCCAGATTCCGATCATCTTCACATCATCGGATTCTCCGCATAACAAAGAGTCCAATTTTCTCAAGTGAACTTGCAGTCCCACCATGCCGTCAAAATCACTCGACAGTGTAACATTCAGTTTGTTTGAAACATCTGTAGCAATCTTTTGGATCATATCTGCTTCGTTAGCCCTAACAAAAAGCAAACAAAAAAAATCATGTTGGAAAGGTCTAAATTTACAAAAGTTTCACCATTTCTTGAGAAAGATACAAAGCAACAAATTCATACCAATTGAGAGAATGTTCTCCTTCAATGTTTGCGACATCAGTCAAAGCTTTGCTCCATCTCTGCTTCACTTCCTCTGTTTTCCCTTCACAAGTTTTCATAAAAGCACTCCCGAAATCTCTCTTCTGTTTACGTACAGTGGACGGATCAACGTCGTAAAAAATCGTCATCACGGTCTGCCCCGAATCTTCTTTGCACTTCAAAATCTCGACCAACTCATCTAAACACCAGCTCGAAGAAGCGTAGTTCTTCGAGAGCAGAACGATCGAGATTCTGGATTCTCTAATCGCTTTCACGAGTTCAGGTCCGATCGAATGGCCTCTCTCGATCTCCTGATCTTTGAACGTCGTGATTCCCTTGCTTGCAAAGTAATTGTGTAAATGACTGAGAAATCTTCTACGGACATCTGCGCCGTGGAAGCTCGGGAAGACATGGTATCTCCTTATGCGAGAAGAAGAAGAAGAAAAAGCCATGAGAGAAAAGAGAGATCGCAAGGTTTATGGATAAGCTATCTATGGAGGAGGTAACAAGTCCTTTTCTATATATTGATGATGCAAAAACGAGTAAAGAGAAGAGATTTATCCAAGAAACTATAGAGGAAAATACAAACATGTTTCCCCAAAAGTCGTCGACGACCCCATAAAAGTTGTAGTCGTCGAAGACCCCATAAGAGTGTGATTATTTTTTTTTATTATCTAGTTTTTCTATTCCTATTTTTTTCTAAAATCATAACGAATTGAATCTCTTATTTTTTTTATCTGAAATTGGGTTTGATTTTGACCATATCATTCTTTCTTTTCTCTTTTTTTTCTTAGAATCATTATATTGTTCTACATATAAAATTAGATAGAATCTTCAATTTTCCTATGCAATAATCTTCAATTTTCCTATGCAATATTAGTTAAGAAACGATGAGTATTAGAGTTCAAAATAACAATTGAAGTTATTTAACATCATAGATCAATTGGATAGAAAATGTGTTTATTATCGTATTGAAGTGCGTTTATTTAGAATTAGGGGAGGGGGCACGAAAAGTTTTACTAAAACCACAAACCATATTATAGAGAAATTATAACGAACAATTCAACTAAAATTATACACCATATTTTAAAACTACAATCATACGAATTATAAAGAGAAGAATAGACAATAATACAACGTCTCTAGTAAATGATATATATATATATATATGACTAATAACGCAACAAATAATTTAGAAACAACCGAACATAATGATTCTTACATATAAGAAAAAACATTTGTTGCAAAACAGACGAAAACATCACAAAATATTTTAACGTTATGAAACATCTCTTTGTACACCACGTTCATTGTATTTGCGTTGAATCTTAACTATTTGGCTTCTCAGCCCTCAACAATTTATTCTCCAACTCGTCCAATAATTTATACTTTCAGAAAATCAAAGTTTACCTGACTTAGCTCAACCTCTCTTTTTTTTCAACATCTGCGTCTTATCCGACATTTTATTCTTCTTCTGGTTTTTATTTTTCTTTTCTTCTTCTTCTTCCTTGTATTGAGTGTTAGATTAGTAATTATATTATTTGGTGAGTGAATGTGAAGAATTATTTATTATATTATTTATAATATACTTAGTGTTATACAAATAATTATAAAATATTTAATTGATTTTATTATAATTTTTTATACTAAATCAATCAAAAAATTTATTATGTTTTTACCATAAATTTTAAATTTCATAACACATTCCTTGGTTCCGAACCGGAGAAAATCTCTGAAACCCTACCTTTAGTATCCTCTGCCCTGGCGGTAAGAAGGGATGTGTTTTTTGCAGCTACATCTCAAGTCAAGGTCTTAGTGGTGCTCTCGGATTTTCAAGTCATAATGGATCTCCTGAGGACGAATGTTTCCATAACAAAACTCAAAAGATTACTCTGTGACATTCGTTGTTTATGTTTGTCCTTTAAATCTATTTTTTCTCTCTTAGCAAACGCAGTTTTTGTATATGCATATAATGTCTCTTTATTGGAGTGTAAGCTTCCTATTTATAGAATATGCTCTGTTTGACCCCAAAAAAGAAACAAATGAGATGCTATTGTATATTGATCAAATTTATATCATTAAACAACTCTATACTAACGGGGAAGTTTCATAAGTGATTGTTTGGTATACTGCCTTAATTGAGCAAATGGACACACACAAAAACATATGGCTACAAAACATAAATATATTGTATTTTTCGGCTGTTTCACGGGAATTCAAAATCCTAGAAATATTTTAATCACAAATCACCCGGTAATAAGAGCATCTCCAACTAAGATCTTTATTTTGAAAGTGTGAATAGTAAAGCAAATAGTATTTTAAAGGTGTGAATAGTTGAATTTCAAATTTGAGGTTTCACTATTCAAAACCTCAAAATTTGAAGGTTGGAAAACAAAAAACCTTAAATTTAAGGGTTGGATTGAAAATGCTCTAACCTTGTACTACTACTAAAATTAACAGATTTTTAGCAATGGTACAAGTTTTACAAATTTAATAGTGTTTTACAAAAAAACATTAAAATACAGTTTCTTATTTCCTTATATCATTAAAATAGAATTTTTTATTTTTTATTTTTTGATTTAAGAATAGAATACAATTTAAATTTAGATGAATAAATAAAGCTTGGAACAAGAGAGGGATCGGATGATAGGGGTGGAACTATTATCCGGTATCCGTTATCCGATCCGGTATCCGATCCGATCCGATCCGAAAATCCGGATATCCGAGGGGGTCGGATAAGGATCCGTATAGTTAAATTTTGAGGTCCGGATATCCGATCCGTATCCGAATCCGTTAAATATATTAAAATATATACTTTATTAATACTTTTTTAATATGATGAGATTTATATATATATATAAGTTTGAAAAACATTTATAATAACAGATTTTAATTTTTTTTTGACAAAATATTGTAAAAATTGTTTTTTAATTATTTTTTAAATAATTTTTATTATAT
Source organism: Eutrema heterophyllum (assembly GCA_002933915.1). NCBI lineage: Eukaryota > Viridiplantae > Streptophyta > Magnoliopsida > Brassicales > Brassicaceae > Eutrema > Eutrema heterophyllum. The sequence continues at coordinate 348,237 of PKMM01023027.1, read as the reverse complement.
TTTTATAATTTTTATCATTATTTTTAATTTTTAAATTTTTAAATTTTTGTTTTTTATTGATCCGGATATCCGAGCGCCCCGGATCCGGATAAAGATATCGAAAAAACCCCGGATATTCGGTCCCCGGATATCCGTTCGCAGGCCTATCGGATGATATGAAAATTGGAGCGCCCAATTGTCGTAATAGGCTTTGAGCGGAACGCTCTTTACGCACTTATGCGAGATTAAACCCATTCCTCATTTCCCTTTTAACCTGCCTGAAGGATCATGTTTTTTACTAAGCCCACTCGTTATCACACATTTCTCTACACAATCGATGTGGGACAAACGAAACTAATAAACAACTCTCTCTCGCTCACCTAATGGAAATATACACACATGACACATGTTTGCTCCTCACAAAGAAATAAGCAGAAAGATGGTAAGTTTCATGTGCATCTGTTTACTAATCCAAAAATTTCAAAAAAACAAAAAATGCTAGAGCAATACCGTCGATTATGGAAGTCTTCACAGTGGAATTTATTGAGCCGGACAAAAACATTATTGTTAAGAACCTCTCTAGGCGGATCATGGCCGGCGTATGCAAGTAGGGAATCGGTCCCATCGGATAAAGTCAATAAATGCTGTCTTAGCACCGAGAGTATGAACAAATTTCACCACAGTCACTTGAAGTACCGGGATCAAATCTGTCTCGCTGCTCACTTCTCCACTACGCATCTTTCTAATTGCTCCAGAAGTCACATATTTGACGGGATCCTCGGGATCAACTGATGATACACAGAGTTTTAACCCTACAATAAACTACTGCAAGTGCACATCAAAAGTTGTAGTAATCTAGGGATCGAATCCACAAGGACCAAGTGTAACACTACGAGAATGCAAGAGTAAAGTAAAACTAAGATGAATGAGAATTGTTTGTGGTTTTAATGCAATGAAATNTTGAGCGGAACGCTCTTTACGCACTTATGCGAGATTAAACCCATTCCTCATTTCCCTTTTAACCTGCCTGAAGGATCATGTTTTTTACTAAGCCCACTCGTTATCACACATTTCTCTACACAATCGATGTGGGACAAACGAAACTAATAAACAACTCTCTCTCGCTCACCTAATGGAAATATACACACATGACACATGTTTGCTCCTCACAAAGAAATAAGCAGAAAGATGGTAAGTTTCATGTGCATCTGTTTACTAATCCAAAAATTTCAAAAAAACAAAAAATGCTAGAGCAATACCGTCGATTATGGAAGTCTTCACAGTGGAATTTATTGAGCCGGACAAAAACATTATTGTTAAGAACCTCTCTAGGCGGATCATGGCCGGCGTATGCAAGTAGGGAATCGGTTCCGTCGGATAAAGTCAATAAATGCTTTGTCTTAGCACCGAGAGTATGAACAAATTTCACCACAGTCACTTGAAGTATCGGGATCAAATCTGTCTCGCTGCTCACTTCTCCACTACGCATCTTTCCAATTGCTCCATAAGTCACATATTTGACGGGATCCTCGGGATTAACTGATGATACACAAATTTTTAACCCTACAATAAACTACTACAAGTGCACATCAAAAGTTATAGTAATCTAGGGATCGAATCCACAAGGACCAAGTGTAACATGATATGCTCAAATTAATACCCTATAAGTACTAAAGCAGTTGTTGTAGTATATGTAGGGGTCGAACACAAGAACTCCATATATCGCACAATAGATTATATAGATTAGAATTAAGCTAAACCAAAAGATGTAAACGAAAGCAAGTGCGTAAATTAAACGAGTTGTAAATCAATGGGAAAAAAGATAGGCTCAGAGTATTTCTCAGGAATTCAATGAATGTAGATAACTAACTAAGAGGATTCAGATTTAGCGCGGTTCTTGAACTCAAATCACTAAAGTATAGCTAACCAACTCTCGTTGCGAAAACTATCTAAGTCTAAATCCTAGAATTTCAAATCTCTTTGCGAATCCTAAAGTCTAGACCAGCTTTTAATTCAGGTTTGATTTGTTCACAAAACAACTAAACCAAATCTCTTTGCGAATAGTTATTTTGCTCACCTAGGTTCTATCAGATAATTAATCGCACTCTCGTGCATAACCAATTATCCTAAGATCTAATTTTTAGATTCATCAACCTAGAATTAGCTATGGGAACAACCTAAGGCGAAGAACTAATTCAGATGGTGAATCCTAATTATTCCATTAACCTAACATTCAGAGAAAACCCTTATGAGAACCATGAACCTAACAAGGGATCTACTCAGACATGATCAATGGAACATAAATCATGATTGAATAGAATTGCATAAAAGAAATCAATCAGAAACAAAGGGGTTCAGAGTTGTCTCCCCAAAATCCCTAAAACAATCTCTCTCAATCATAACAAAAAGTAAAATAAAGCTTAGCTCACAAAAGTGGCTGAAAAACCTAATTATAATGCTAAAACACGTTTTGGGGCTTCTTGTAATTATTAAAGTCTTCTGGACCAAAGTGCAGACTCTTAAATCTTGTAAAAAGTCTCGTTTCCTGTTTTCCTGCAGTGAGTATCGATCGACACTAGGTAGTATCGGTCGATACGCATCCTCTGTGTCGACTCTTCTACTTGCCAGACTGGACTGTCTTCACGAAAACTGGCATAACTTTTGATCGCACCGTTGGAATGGCCTCAAACCACTTCCAAATGAAAGCTAATCCATTTATCTGTCTTGTGTCCAAATTGGAGCTCAATCCATCGGTGGAAAGTTCTTCAACGAATGCCAAACTTATGACGTCTATGCATCTCCATATGCTCCAAAATGCTCCAGAATGCTTCAATATCTCCAATTAAGCTCCAAACGTACATAAACCTGTAAAAGACTCGAAAAGACTCCAAAATACTAGAAAGACTCCATAAATAAAACCTATATCATGGTCTAAAAGGGGTAAAAACCATGATATATCAACTTCCCCAGACTTAGCATTTGCTTGCCCTCAAGCAAATAGAAGACTAAACCAGAAAAAGAGGTTTGAAAACACGGAGACTCACCTATTCATGAAGCTTTGCAATGACCCTTTTCCCAAGCACCCAAATGTCACCTAACCATTTTCAAGACTAACCACCATGTACTTCTCCGCAGACATTCGCAGCTTCCCCAAACTACACACATTATTTCGCAGCATCGTTCAATTAAACCCATCATCGCCAGTTTCATCGCTGTGATTAATACCAAGAACCTTCTAGATTCTTTCCCATACAATATCATGACATGGAACCACCCAATTTCACACTTTTTGTATCACTTTCTCTCCCCCAGACTTATTTCTTATTTTGTTCTTTTTTTTTTTTTCTTTTTTGATTCGCATATACACATCAAGGTATGAGACGCGAGTATTGATGGTGTTTGCCACCGAATCTCCGGTTCTTCCCTCTCAATGTATCAAAGGGTGTAGGTGAATAATGGCATCATAGGAAAATCCTAGCCTCGCTTCCAACTTTTGTGTGATCATCCCTCACCAAGTAGAATAATGGGATCGTTGGAAACTTTCCTAACCCTCTACTCAGAAGAAAATCATTTCATATTTTTATGCTCTTTTTTATTAACTTATAACAGGGGAGAGAGAGACTATCACTTTTAAACACATGGGTTCCTTTGTCAGATATGAATGAGGAATCAAGCTCTATGGATACTAACCACGTCGATGAAGTGCAAAAATTTGGCTCAGGCTTTAAAAGAACTCTACTGGAAACATGTGTGTCTTCTAGTTAACTGGTCAGCCTTTGGATTTTTCATTAGTCGATCTAGAGCTGATTCTGTAACAGTGGTCACTTAGAAGCAAAGTCAAAACAATAGGGTCAAGAACAAGATCATAATCTCCAACAAATTTTGACTTAATAAAACAAATTTGACACAAAAACGACTGACTCTAAGAAAAACAAACATAATGTCAGCGACTACCTCCCCCAGACTTAAACAACACTGTCCCCAATGTTATCAAGCCTAAGTTTGGTGAAAGAAATCAGAAGAGCTGAGTGGATTGGTGAAAAGCAAAGAAGTTACCCGAGATGGTGATGAGTGTCGACCGATACAGCACTAGTATCGATCAATACTCGTAGCAAGTTTCTGCTCCTTTGTCGCATTGATGGTGTCGATCGATATCGGTTGGCTGTCGATCGATACTACTCTTCTGAATTTGTTGCACGTGAAACACAAGACACAAAACCAAAAACAGAAACGAAAGACTTATATATAGACTTACCAGTGGGTTGCCTCCCACCAAGCGCTTGTTTTAAGTCATTAGCTTGACTTCGGCTCATGTATTAGTCGGGATAGGAATGAGAACTTGCGCCAAAACAAGCTCCACAACTAGACATCGCCAGCTGCAGAGTTCTGCTCAACATGCTCTCCACAACCTCCTTTCCTTTCTCTTTCAGATCTGAAGTAAGAATAACTCTAGCCTTAGAGAATGGTTTTGAGGTTCCTTTGCACTTCACCTTATACTCAATCACATCTCCATCACACTTTTGAGGGATTAAAGTCACATGGGTAGCACTGCGCGTGGGGTATCGACCGATACCAACAGGGTATCGATAGATACCAGGGCTTCTTGGTCGATGCAAGTTCTGTGTCCCCTCGGTTTTTGCCTTAGCCTTTTTGATGTCTTTCTTGGTGAAGATATAAGGACTATCTAGAAGGTCTATGACAGTGGGCTCGTCAGGAGGCTCTTCCAAAAGATCAACTACCAACGTCTCTCCTGTGGCAACATCGATGCAAGAGACACGTGTGGGAGTTCCTCTAGCATGAATAGCTTCGTAGTACACCTCTTTTTCAATGTATGAGAATGAGATTTTCTTGCTGGGTGTGTCCATAATGGCACTGACCGTAGCCATGAACGGTCTTCCAAGAATCAACTGCGTAGTACATCTTGCACTCATCTCCACAACCTGAAAATCAGTAGGAACCAGAAAACCTCCAACTTCAACCATCAAATCAGGGATCGTACCATATGGAAGTGAGGTAATACAGTTCGCGTATGTGATAGATTTCCTGGGAGATCGAATATCAGCTCCCAATCTCTCTGCAATTGCCCTTGACATGACATTGACGCTAGCCCCCGAGTCAACGAGAGACTCTTTGAATTCAACTCCAGAAATAGAGCATGGAACTGAGAATATTCTTGGGTCTTCCCTCTTGGTCAACTGCCTCAGCGGTAGTGACTTGCTTCGTGCCTTGATAAAGAGTACTTCGATCTCTTCCAGAGTTTCTCTGCAATCTCGGAAGTGACTCAGCAGAGGGCGGTACTCTAGAGTTTCTTCAAAAGTCAGTGTGTGGGGAATCCTTCGTACCATCTTCTCAAAGCCAAGCAGCTGCTTTGGAGAAATGGGGTTCATGAGATGTCAAGGTGGTCGAGGGTATGGCACCTTAGGCTTGTAAACCCTTTCTTCAATCAACTCAGGTGTCTTCTCGACCTCAGGGGCAGTGTCGATCGATACAGGGGTGGTATCGATCGATACACGGGGTTTTGAGATGTCCCGTGAAAGTGTCTGCACTAGTGGCGATCGACACGGGGTGGTGTCGGTCGATGCCTTCGCTCTGGAACCCTCCCTGGCAGAACTTTGGATGTGTGTCGATCGATACAAGGGAGTATCGGTCGATATAGGGGTGGTGTTCAAAATCGCATCGTCATTAGCGGCAGGATTGACGAAAATTTCAACAGTTGAGCACTTCTGCACTCTTGGGTCTACCTCTTTTCCACTCCTCGAGGGGATAGCAGTGACGTATTCGTTCTGTGAATGAACCATCAGTCCCTTGACAGTTGCTGCAGTCTGAGCTACCTGAGTTTCCAACATCATGTGGCTAGTACTGAGAACCTTGATTTTCCCATTCAGATCGGTGTACAGAGCATCCAACCTTCCACTGAAATCCACTGTCATCTTTTGCTGTCCTTGAAGAAGTTGTTCAACCATGGATTCAACTCTGCTTTCAGGAGCTCTGGGTGGTGTGGGTGGGCATTGATACCTTTGATCTTGAGATCCAACTCCACCAATATAGTTAACATATCCCACTTCATCCTCTTCAACAGGACGAAAAGCCTTCTGCTGCTTGCCCATCAACAAATTATGCACCGAATCCAGCTTCGCATGCATTTTAGCAATATGCGATCCATCAACACCTCCGTGCAGCCTTTTCCGCTCGAGATCAGCATTCTTGGCGCCATTGCTAGACGCCAAGTTCTCAATGAGCACATACGCATCGTCAGGATACCTCGTGTAGAAATTTCCATTGCTCGCAGCATTTAGAGCCATCCGATACCTCCAATCAATCCCTCTGAAAAAGATACCCAGCAACTGAACCTGAGTGAATCCGTGATGTGGACAATCCCTCTGATAAGATCTGAATCGCACCCAAGCAGCTTTAAGTGCCTCCGTCGGTCCTTGAGAAAACTGAGAGATCTTGTTTCTAAGCTCCTCGGATCTCGCATCATCATAGAAGTTATTCAGAAACGCGTTCTTCGTCTCTGCCCAAGTAGTCTGTGATCCAGGAGGCAACTGCTTCAGCCAGTAAGTTGCATCTCCACCAAGAGAGTATAGAAAGAGCTTACATAAGAGGTAATCGTTGGACACTCCATTGTACTCCATGCTAGTGACCAAGTCCTCAAACCTCTCAATGTGATCCATGGGGGTGTTCATGAGGAAGACCATGAAAAGGGTGCTGACCCACAAGAGTGAAGTATGCAGGCTTCAGCTCAAAGTCATTCATCTGAAAAGTGGGAATACGAATCGCATACCGATTGGCATAGAATTGATCGGGTCTATTGTACTCTCCAAGCGTCCTAGCACGATTAACCCCAGCATTCCCATGATTCACCTCGTTGTTGCGCGCAGCTCGCGCGACAATCTCATCGATAGCTGGTGTTGATCGTAGAAATCACAAGAGTAAAGGAGTTGGAATGCGAATTGGTATTTCGTTTTATTGAATCAAACTTAGTCGGCGTTTTACAAAAATATTTCGAGGTCGGTCATGAGGTCGAGATCGGATTTCGAGCTCTCACTTTCTCTCTCTCTAAAAATGTATTACGGATTTGTTTCTCTCTCTAAAAATGTATTGCGGATTTGTTTCTCTCTTCTCTTAAATGTAGTCGGGACCTCCTTATTTATAGACGTTTCTCGGTGGCTTTAGCCTTTCCCCCGAATCCGGAAAAGGTCCGCAAATCCCGGATTAAAAGTTTTAGTCAATCTTCCCTTTCCGCAAATCAAGACCTACTTTCCGTAAAGTCGGATGTACTTTGCGGAAAGTAAAACGTACTTTCCGCGCATTCCGGAAGTGGGTTCTGACTATGACAGGTTGAGACCGATGAGCTCGGTATGTCGTAGTTCGGCGGTCGCATGTTGATCCTTCCTTTACNCCCGAATTTCTAATCACAAAGTAGTTTGTGGAGATGAAGTCGAATAACCAGAAGGATTCATCAGAGAAGCTAATGTGGGATCGGAGTTTATCCGGATCCGGTTCACCGACCCGACCCGGATCCAAACTCATGGTGTTGCTCCTCCTCCTCGTCTCCGCCACTTACGTCGTCTACACTCTCAAGCTCATCTCCAACTCACGTGCCTGCCACGTGGAGCCTTTCTCCGCCGTCGTTCGCCGCTTAAACGACATTGTGAACTCATCTCAGCCGCTGATTATCTTCCAGTCAAATCAAACGGCCGTAATCGAATCTCACACATCTCCACCTCCGCCGGCGGAAACAGGGTTCCAACACGTGGTTTTCGGAATCGCTGCGTCGGCGAGGCTATGGAAACAGAGGAAAGAGTATATCAAGATCTGGTATAAACCAAATCAAATGCGTGGTTATGTCTGGTTAGAGAAACCGGTTAAGAAACTCGACGAAGACGACGAAGTTAGTCTCCCGCCGGTTAAAATCTCCGGAGATACTTCAAAATTTCCGTATAAAAACAAACAAGGACACAGATCGGCGATTCGAATTTCACGGATCGTGACGGAGACACTCAAATTAGGACTCAAAGACGTGAGATGGTTCGTGATGGGAGACGATGATACAGTCTTCGTCGCCGAGAATCTCATCAGAGTTTTGAGGAAATACGATCATAATCAGATGTATTACATCGGAAGTTTGTCGGAAAGTCATCTTCAGAACATTTACTTCTCTTACGGAATGGCTTACGGCGGCGGAGGATTCGCCGTGAGTTATCCATTAGTGGTGGCTCTGAGCAAAATGCAGGATCGTTGTATAAAGAGATATCCGGCGTTGTACGGTTCCGATGATCGGATGCAAGCTTGCATGGCCGAACTCGGTGTTCCACTCACTAAAGAACTCGGCTTTCACCAGGTCAGTAATTATCACCTTAATTCTTTAATACTAATAAATATTCTGATAGATTAATATGAATCTAGAATCTAGTTAAGTTGTTAGTTAATCAGCAGTTAATTTAAGGGCTACAAAACATGTCCAAATTAATATTTGATCAAAATAATTATGTTTTTAAATAAAATATCATATTTTCTTTTCAAAAATTATATAGATAGTCCTATTAATATCACAAATTAAGATAAGTATATAACTATATAAATTTACACGAAAATAATGAGTTATTTTTTAATTTAAATTTTTAAAAAATATAATAAGATGAATTGTCCTTCATTATTTGATTGATTAATATGAATCTAGTTAATCTCGTCGTGTCCTGTTTCAGTTGGTTAATTAGCAGGTAGTTTTAGCTTTAACTACAAGGAGATCTACTGATCATCATCATTTAATAGGAGCGTAAAAGTTTTAATAAATGTGTAGTTAATGAATTTTAAATAGATATAATCATGATTATAAAAATTAAAATGTCTTTTCATAAAATTCACGCGATTGGTTATATATATGTAAAATGGCCTTTTAAGTTTCATTTTAATACAATGCCACGTCACTGGACCCAAATTTGGTGTGAGGCCGTTTCTCAAATAGAGCTGTCACGCATTTAACGGCGCGTGCAACTCACGTGACACCTCCGTTGATTGTTATCGATGATTCATTAATTACATAACCAATCGTCTGTTACCTACCAAGAACCGGTCGGTTCAGTAACTACTAATTAATTAGTCTTAAATTCAGTTTTGAACCGTTCGGTTTTAATTGATTCTGTCTTTTGTGTGTTTTCAGTACGATGTGTATGGCAATCTCTTCGGTCTACTCGCGGCGCACCCGGTGGCTCCATTGGTTACACTTCACCATCTCGATGTGGTCGAACCGATATTTCCAAACATGACTCGTGTAGACGCCTTGAAGCGTCTACAAGTCCCGGCAATGCTAGATTCTGCCGGACTTATGCAACAGTCGATATGCTACGACAAACGTCGTAAATGGACTGTTTCAGTCTCTTGGGGATTCGCGGTTCAGATTTTCCGCGGAGTCTTTTCTGCTCGAGAGATCGAAATGCCTTCAAGAACCTTCTTAAATTGGTAATGTATAACAAATCAGTAGTAGTTTCCATTAGAATGTGTGTGGTGGCACGGTGATTAGGATCAAATATGTTACATTAGTCAAACCAAAAATATAAATATCGTCATTTTAACATTGTTTTGTTTTTTCCGGCAGGTATCGGCGGGCGGATTACAAGGCATACGCATTCAATACCCGACCAGTGAGTCGTCATCCGTGCCAGAACCCATTTGTGTTCTATATGACAACGGCGGGAGTTCATCCGACGACAAATATGACGGTGAGCCGTTACGAAAGCCACCGTGTGGCCCAACCGGAGTGTCGGTGGAAGATGGCTAATCCCGGCGATCTTAGGACGGTCATTGTTTACAAGAAACCGGACCCTCACCTTTGGGACAGAGTAAGTCAGATATTTATTTAAATAGTTACTATTATTAATGCTTGAAATAATAATAATATTATATGATTTTTTTTTATTATTGGACAGTCTCCGAGAAGAAATTGTTGCAGGGTGAAATCAAAGAAGAATAATACTTTGGAGATTAGTGTTGCAGTTTGCAAAGAAGGGGAAGTGGTCGAAGTTATGTAATAATTATTCATGTTTAAGATTAAAATTTTGTTTTGATTCAATTATATAAAAATTAGTGGATTGCCTATTTAAAAATGATGGAAAATTGTCAAAAAATAGTTTAATAAATAATTACCATAATGTGATTAATTTTCTGTCAGTTTAAATATTGTTTAGTACTCTATATCGGGTTCGTAGATTATTTAATCCTAAAAAAAAAATAAAAAAAAATCAGTCAATTCTTGAGGCAACGAAGTTCGTCGGTGCGTAACAGTTTTGCGAAAATACAAAAATTCAAAATTAAGATAACGTAAATATAAAGGGCTATGAGGCTATCCATCGATCACTTGACATGGATGGTTTGATTGTAGGACATTGAAACGAGGTTCTCGCTAGTGGGATACATTAGTGCTTTCTGTTTAATATAATTTGGTGATTGTAGCTTCATAGTTAATTGTTTTAGATAAAATTTTGAAATCACCTCCCTCAAGATGAGGATACGAACGGTCCAACGGAAGCTGATTTTAAGTTCTTTCTGTACATGTTAGCCTTCTGACTGATAGTGGCGACACTAAGGATGATCTCAAGCTTCCCACTCATGACTTGTTTTCATCTTTGGAAATGTATCATATTGAAAACGCAGATGAAGAGTGGATTTGAGGAGGGTAATTAAGGATGTTGTTGTCTCTGCATGTCTTCAATGGAAGAGGAGCAGATATGTGCCGTGAAGGAAGTTGGTGGTGGAAGTAAACAAAGTGTCATTCTCTTTACATAGAGGATAATATTTTTACCAGTTTGATGACATGCAGTGGTCAATGTTATAAGAACAAAAAGATGTGTTTTCCTTTTCTAATTTAAACATAATAAGCAAAATGTTTGCTTTGTGCTTAACATTCCATGGTGGTGTATGTTTTTTTTTTTTTTGTGCAACTACTTTGTGGTTCATGTTTACATCTTCCAAGTACTTATGATATTAAAACAGTATGTGTAGCAATATACAAGATGAATGGAGCAATATTATGTTTTATTTCAGAAGAGCTGTCATTGAAAACTTAAATTTTTTCTTTCAAAAGTAGTACATCAAAAAATAAGCTAACAATCAAGTACTGTCATTGAATATAACCTCTTTAGTGTAATTTATAAAATATAATTTTAGTAGATTTTCCATTTTACTCAGTAACAACAATTGTGTATTTAAAACATAAAGAGATATGTAACTAATTAATGTACAGATTGATCTGGTTCATGGTAAACATACATACACACACCACATATTCTACCTTACATATAAGTTTATAACATTAGAACTAGATCATATTACGTCGTTAAAAGACTTTATGCTTTTGATGGTTTTGTATTTTTGTAGTGAGCTTTGAGTAGTATATCTTACGAAGCATAAAACAGGTCTGGCCATTATAGTACTTCGTATCTTATATTTTTTTTATACGCTCAGATAAGCCATACAATTTCTTTATATCAATCTCCTGCTTGTATGCCTTTCAGTGAAATATAAGACTTGATCAATCAGAGTTTGCCACTGTTCTTTTTACCGATGTTCTCGCCATTGGAGATAACTGGATGACATCATTCAGTAAGGAAAAAGTTAAAGCAATTTTGTTGAGCAAGTACAAACTGTACAAGGTAACCAAAATGGGTTTTACACATATTTTGCTCTGTTTTTGAATGCACAATTACCTTTATTTTAACTTTTAAGGTCCTTTTCCCACTAGGGAAAAAAATGTGATGTTATTTGCAGCCATCAATATTCAAAGATTGTTGTGATTTAGAAACACTTTCCGAAATTATAGAGACATTATATCTGATGATAGTCCTCACCTAGGCATGTGATCCTAAAACATGTTTAGGTTTATATAAGCTTATGTGTCAAACTTTTGTTTGCAGAATTATGAAGCTAATTATATCGTCTGTTTTTTTTCTAGGATCTGAAAGCAATCATGTAAAGGCAAATGGAAGTGGAAGAGTACTACAATTTTTTTACAAGCCTAATTAATGTTACAATCCTGGAACCGTGGTCTTGTTACAGTCATATTCTCATGGTTTTCATAATCTTATTACACTACGGATTTGGTTGATGTTTGGTTATTTGAATATTAAATTCATAAAATCTTTTGTACAACATCTTAGGGCATCCTTATCGGAGACCCTACACACGGGGTCTTCCGGAATTTTTTTTTTTATTTATTTTTTTTTTATTATTATTATTTTTTTTTTTATAAAAAATTGATTTTTTAATGTCGCAACGAATCACGTCGCGACACGTGGCGACACTTAACGAAGGTGGGTGTCTTCGGGAAGACACAGCAGAGCTCGTGTCTTGTGCGCATCTTCTTCTCCTTCCGACACGTGGCGACACTCATCAGGAAGACCCCTCTTCAATGACCAATGAGGATGCCCTTACGGATAATCGTATGAAGGTGTCAATCAATATCTTATGTAGCTTCGGTAGGAGTTGATATATTCAAGACACATCACACATGTATCTCCAAAACTTCTCTTATGAGTCAATTACTTGACTGTTGAATATATACTAACAAAATATGCAAACACTTGGGAGGAAGTGAAAGCTTAAATATAAGCAAAGTTCAAAATTGCGCTAGTCGGACGGTTGGATTGGACCTAGCGCTTAGCCCAAAAATCGGGGATTAATCAAATATTTATTTTGGGACCTTATCTAGTAATATATAATATACGAATTATATAAAAAACTTAAAATAAATAAAAGTATTATAAATCACAAAAAGTATTTAAAATTTTTTTCAGAACATTTTTGAGCATATTTATTATAGTCATTCTAAAGATAATCTAATTTTTATCGGAATATTCAGATAATATATGGTACACTAACATATCTAAAGATGTGTATATCTCGTGGTTAGGATTCGATTCTAGCTAGATTTATTTTTACACAAAAGTGTTAATAAAAAAAAAAGGAAATAAAATTATAATCGAATGAAAGTTGCTAATTAAGGGATTCTGTAACTCCAAAATTTGATCTCTCTTATAGAAAAGTGATATTACGACGATGGGATCTCCGCCGTCGTATCCTTTGTTTTGGTATCTTCTGGTAGTTTGGATGGTCTCTTTATTGACCATCATCTTAAAGTGCAAAAAACGTGTTCAACCTCCTATGGAATTAACTCTTGAGACTCACGAAAATTCTCATCCACAAGACATCGAAACCGGACATCTAACACCGCCTCTGCCTCAGCCTCTGCCTCAACAAGACATGAGAACATGGATTAACCAACTTTCAATAGAAACGACCATCATAGAATTTAAAGATATCAAAGAAGAAGGGTTTGATGAGATTTGTTGTCCAATTTGTCTCGAAGAGTTTAAAGATGGCCAAGAGATTATCTGTATAAAGAAGTGTAGACATGTTTTTCATCCTTTTTGTATTGATTCTTGGCTCAAACAGAACCGAAGCTGCCCGAATTGTCGATGCTCCCTTAATGCAAGAAATAGGAAAGAGAGATGGTAGGGTTTCAATGCTTTTCGCTTTATTTAATTACTTGAAATTTAAATCTCATTGCAGGTTGTTTAGCACGTGTTTTTAGAACTATATTCGTTAATTAATTGTAATTTTATAGACTATGTTCCTCCGGATTGGGTTCATATAACGGGTGGTTTAGTTTTTGACCCATTAATTGATTTATTTCATACTTTTTTAGCATCCCAAACTAAATTTGAAAAACTATATATGTGTCATCACTATTGGTCAGGTAATGTTAATGCTAAGGAAATAGAACCTAAAACGTACGTTACTATTGAGTATTGATATATGTGTCCGTATGTGGAGAACGTAACATATGTAATTTGTTAAGCTTCTATGTTTCTTTTCAGAGTTTTAACATGATTTGGATTCTAACTCTATATTGACGCAAAAAAAGGTATGTAAAGTCTTATCCTAATGGGTGTTGCGTGTGGACACTCTTTTTTAAAAAAAATAATGTTAAATTATATTCAAAATAAAAATAACGTTTTTACAACTTTAATTGAACATTTTTACCTTAAACACAACGATTATCCTTGGGTTTTTCCCCGTGTCGTCGATTTTTCCTTTCTCTCCAAATCGAATGGACCGAGATTTGAAAAGCGTACCTTATCAAATAGACGTGGTGCGAGCTCGTGTCGGATGAATGAGCGTGTGGACACTCATTACAAATACAGAAGAGCTCTCTTTAGACTCAAAATCAAGTTTGATACTGCCAGTAATAATGAACACAGAGCCCGGATTTATAGTTTACTGGACCATACCAGCCTTATTTTAATCGCTTACATCGTAATGAGTTTTAGAGAGATTTGCCAAACTCATCCATCGCCGCGGCCTCAACAGTCAACAAGACATTGAAATTGGGCATATTCCACAGATCAATGAAACCACGGTTGAGACAACGACGATAATTAAGTTTGTGTTGGAACTCGATTTTGACAAAATTGTTTTAGACCAGTGATGTTTCCAGCGAAGACGTACGTCATGAATGAGTGGATGCTTCTATTGTTGCCATGAGCACTATAATTTAGTGTATTCAATTTCAAAATAGAAACGGTTATGGGTAATTGGTAATTAAGTTTCAAAAAAAAAAAAAATTGACTAAATGTCAAAAGTTCAAAAGTATCAAAACCCATATTAGATATTTGGATTTGGGTTTGGATTCGTTAATTGGGCATTATGTCCATTACCTTATTTTTTTTAACCAAATTTATGTTGCTCTTTTGTGTTTGATTAAACACAAGAAAACAAATCCATTTTGAAGTATAGAATTGGTCAAAGTATACTGTCTTCTCCATTAAATTATGTGATCAAGTCATGAGTTGGAAGGTAATTATCCTATATATATGGTGATTGATACGTGAATTGAAACTCTCCATTAAGTCGCTTTTGTCGGTTTGGTTTGAGACAAGGCTATATAAACATGAAAAGCAACACATTTGGAGAACACAATAAGTCCGTCTTCATCTTCTTCTTAGTGTGTTTTAGAGTTTGAGAGTATCTACTTTTAGTTATCTACCTCTTTAAGTTCTAATTTGAAGAGATGTGGTTTTACGTGATTTCAGTTTTTTTTCTCATCTGATATGTTAATTTGATATTATTGTGGTTGAGTCTCACAGTCATATTTCTTTTCCTTTGTGACTACTCATTTAAGTCTAGAAATCGTCTCTTCCCTGGATCGGTCACGTTTTCCAAGAAGTTGGTCATCGACTATGAACTAGCTCATTTTCAAGAGATGTAATTATTCGTTCCACGAAGCAACTATTTCAACGATTAATTTCGTGATTAAGAGACTGTAAAGTGTAGACCATGTGATTTTTGTGTTAACAGAAAATATTTTACAATTATCCGCAGTGTACACACGTGAACGTTATCGACCGAGATGGTCCAATACTGAGATTGTTCTTGATTTATCATTTCTGTCGGCGACTTTATTCTATTAGGTTTTGTCATTAATCACGCGAAGACCATACACTATAGACACTCGGCGCGTATAAGATTGTGTAGTCTTTTTTTAAAATACTGATACAAACTACACGTTTAATATTTATTTATAAGTTTATCTACATTAATTTGCAGAAATTGTATCATCGGGAATCGAACCATATATCTCTTGGTGTAGAAGCACTAAAATTGTATAGTTTAAGAAACGTTTACTATTTATTTTTTTTCCTTTTTATGGTAAATCCAAGTAAACGAAAAATTTCCCTAGGCTTCTATTTATATTTGGTAAAGATGGCCTAAAAACTTTATCATTAATGGGTATGGAGCGAATTCTTTACCAAAAGATATGTTTATTAATCAGAACTAGTAGAATTTTCGCGAAATTTGGATATCTAATGATAAATATAAAAAATCATGTTTTTTGTTAGAAGAAATATTATCCAATTGTTTGTTCAAATTCGAAATAATTTAGTGATACATGTAATTTAAAAAAAAAAAATTGATTTACTATACCAAAAACAAAAGTATTGAGATTGAGAAAAAGACACTCAATTCGAATATAATTTTTTTTTTGTAGATAAATAAAAATATCCTATTAGAAGTGATATTGACGAACCAACTAACTCATATCCCCATAATATCTCCGTCTCCACCAATCCCCAATTCAATCAGACAACGGTATACTTAAAAATATCTAATTTTGGGTTTTATCTAACTAAACCGTTACATAACCGAATCGGTTTGAAAAGAGTATCGAAACCTATAATTTTTAATTTAAATTTTCTTCTTTCAAACCATATCGTGAAGTAATTGAGCTCCCATAAGATTCCTATAAGGCAGATTCTGAGCTTGATCACCATCCAACATCGACGCTGTATATTGAACCGATCCTTCAATGTGGTCCCTACCGTAGTAAAGTGGCCCCCCTTGAGCCGTCACTGGAGATAACGCTAAACTCACGCCACCGTTCTGTAACCCGAGCGTCAACGACACGTCACGTGTCCCTCCTTCACCAGCGTATGTCACAGCTTGGTTACCGTATAATGAAAAGTCAAATGTTGACCCAAACGACGACGACGCCGTTCCTTGGTTTGAGTTGTCTTTGTGGCCGGTTTTTGTAACGATGGAAGATAAAGATTCCGGTTCGACACGAATCATCTGGTCTAGGTCCGGTTTAGTGTCGATGAACGTCGGGTTTGTAATCTCCATTTGTTGTTCTCCTCTTGTTTCTTCACAATACATTTCTTCAATCATTGGTTTCCATAGCCTAACTCTTGCATTGATAAACCAATTCGATACCTAACCATTTTCGTTTATATTCAATAAAAATGAAAACTAAATAGAGATATTTTGGAATATATCAAAATTAGTGAACTTGTTCTTTACCTGACTTCTTGATAAACCAGTTTGTCGGGCCAATATATGTTTATCAACATCGCTTGGATATCTGAAAAATAAGAAAAAAATACTTTAGAGAAATGATTTGTCTCGTGAAAAATCAATGATATTCTTAATTTAAAAAAAAATGGATATAAATGATTGAAGAATGATGCAAAAGAAATGGAGCAAAGGTAAAGGGTTTGGTGAAAACTAACAAGATGTTTCATTGTTTGATCAGTGTTTTGGGAATTTGATGGAGACAAGTCTTACATATGATAAATATATAATTTATGAAAGAAAATAAATAAATAAAAGGAAAGAAAAAGAAAAAAAAAAGGAGAAAGAAAACAAAACAAAAACATGGAGAAAAAGCAAGGAGTTATGCATTGTTTCTCTTTTGTTAGTGTTAGGTAAAGAACATTGATTCTATCTCTGAATCCACTTTGTACCTTTCTCTATTTCTGTCTTTCATCCACCAGTTAAATATTTTTTTATTATTAGTTATTAAACATTATCTAAATATCTATACCTATATACATGTATGTATATGTTTGTACACTCACTTTCACACCAAGTGATACAAGTGAAAGAAAAATATAAAATAATAAAGCTTTATGGAATTAACAGATTAAGGAAGATTGGATCCTCAGCTTGTCAAGTCAATCTCAATCTCTCTATGTAAAATGTATATATCTTTTATATGTTCACATACGTTCAGGTTAAAAAAAAAACACCCCCTATAACATATATATACTACTATCAATGCTTTATTTTATTTATTCTATATAATAATATATACAATTGCAATTAGAACTTTTAAACTAGGTTATGTTGACTTAATTTATAGCTCTGGTTCCACAATCATTAGTTAATTAAATAGACACTTAACTAGTAATTACTTGATTAATCATAGTAAAAGGTGACTTTGCTCATACCTGTATCGTCATATATATAATTGATAATTCGCATCTCTTTTTTATCAAATCATAGTTATAAATAATGCATAATTAAATAAGAGGGTGTGTATGAAATTAACTACTTACGGGTGAAGAAAGTGCTCGAAGAGCCAAGCCCTTAACGTCGTGACCGCGCGTTCAGGCAAACCGCGTTGTGGACGCCAAGGATGAGCTTCCACGAGACTCATTTGGCGATACGATTTCTGTTGCCGCAAAGCTTGATCGAGCAATCTTAGCCGTGGAGTTTCGCCACGTGCAGCAATTGAGGCCGCACGATTATCCTCATCTCTTTCTCCCAAAGCTTGACTAGTTGCTTGAATTTGTCCTACAAGTCCGTCTTTTAAACAACGGAAATGCCTAGACATTGCCCTCGACGCTAACGCCGTGTACATCTCCGCCGTTCCTACCCCAACCGCCGCCTCAAACGCTGCTGCCGCAATCCTCATTTGTTCTCTGTAATGTCCATATCTTCTTTTAAGCTGCCAAAGAAATAGATTTCAATCACAATCTTATAAATGTAGATTCATAGAATGATGAAATAAACAACTTGTTATGGCTTATGGTGATGAAATTGATTGCTATTAATATTGAGGACCACTAGTCTCTATATTAGATCAAAAAGCAAGGAAAATCATTTTTATTTTGGTTCTATATAAAAAGGAAAATAATGCGTAAAGGAATTAAAAGGGTTAATCTTTTCGTAGTGTTACGATCGAACTTGTTTTTGAAGAGAATACATGAAGGAATGAAGACAAAAAGGAATCTTTTTTATCTCTTATATAAAAGAAATTTGTATCTTTAAGAAATATATGGACCTTAATTAATTAAGAATCGAAAATACAAGATTTGTGGGTATTTTAAGAATAAGTTGAAACAAATATATATAAAAGGATTAGATTTTGTAACAAACCCATGAAAATGTTTTGATACAAGATTTGTGGGTATTAATTTTACATTTTTAGGAATAAGCTGAAACCAAACAAACAAACAAAAAAAAACTAGATTTTTAAGAAACCCATGAGACGTCAAAAAAAAAAAAAAAACCCATGAAATGTTTTTGATAGTAGAGTGAATACCTCTTCAAGCATGGAGAGCAATTTGGCTTTTCTTTTCTGAAGTTCCATGAACTCAAGAGAGTGAAGTGGTGGAACATGTTTCTTTGAAGAAGTAGTTGCAGATTGGTCATGATGTTGATCATTGATGTTGTTACTTGTGTCCCACTCTTCTTGTTGTTTGCCTTTCTGCTTCCTCTTATGCTTCATCATCATCACTTCATCATCACTTTCTTTTACTCCAAGACTGCAAAACTCACTGAGTAGCTCTTGAGCTGGACTCAGATACTTGGAACTCCCAATCTGAAACTGATGATGATGATGATGGTCGTTGTTGTTGTTGTTTTGGTGGTGACTATTCATCATCATCATCATCATCATCTGGCTGTGTTGGAGATTCTGATGATGCGTTGATTTACCAGAATACCCTTGTTGTTGCTGTTGGGGTCTGTGGTGGTCGAAGGATTGGAGACTGATGCTTGTAGGATTTGAGGAGGAGAGAGAAAGGGAAAGACCTTGGCTTGGTCTTTGTGGTGGTCTCTCATCATTTACTTCACTTGGGAAATCATTATTAACACTGCATAGTCTCATGGAGGATGAAGAATCTTCTACAAGCTGATTCTGATCAGTACCACCACTTGTCTGATGATGATGATGATGATGATCCATCCCACTTGCCATCCTAATATGATGTTGCTTGGAGAAATCTATCATCATCCCCATGTTGGAATTTGAGCCAAAGATCTGTTGATTATAATGATGATGATGATCGGCTGGGTTTTGGTTTGTCTCATCAAACCCTTGGATCTGATTAATCATTTGATGATGATGATGTTGTTGTTGATGATGGTTATGACCATAGAACTGATCTCTTGCCATGTCTCAAGAACTACAAAACCCAAAACGAAGAGAAGAAAAAAGGAAACTCCTTTTGGGATACGAACAAGAGTTTCATCAAGATCTACAAGAACCTATCTCTCGAAGAAAGTTGAAAAGAATCAATGAACAGATTAAAAAAAGCAAACGTTAATCATACCCTGAGTTTCCAAATCATGAGCCAAAGAAACAAACTTTGTTTCATAAACCAGACAACAGAGATATATATCTCTAAAACCCTACGAAAAAAGTTTGCATAAAGATATGAATTATTAATTCTTTGGTGAATACTGAGAGAGAGAAAGAGATTAGGAGAAGATAGAAGAGATAGAATAAAAGAATTAAACAGAAGAGATATAACAGAGAGAGAGAGAGGGAGAGGAAAAAGAGATTGTGTGGCTTCACCTCTCTCTTGTTTTGTACTTTGAAAAAGAATTAAATATTTTTTTAGTATGGGTCTGTAAATTTGTACTACAGGCAAAATAAATAAAGGATATGGTAAAATAAAATTAAAACAAAACCTAGGAAGAGAAAAATATCAGATGGGTATCTCTTCAGAGATCAGAAGATAGGTGATCATGACCTCCCATAGGCTCTATAGCTAGCAATCAATGTTCAATCTCTCTCTTTATATCACAAGTGGGTCAAAAGGCTTCACTATTTTTAAAAAAATTTCAAATATAATTTTCTTCAGTTTATACTATTAATTCTGGTTCATTTTGTGTATTTGAAACGTACGTAAGTCTTAGTGAAATTAATGATTTTTCTTTTCTTCTTCTTTGATGTCGTATTATTAGTCTGACCAAGAAAATACTACAGGTGTCTCCCTCTATTCTTTATTTTTCTTCCTTCAATTATTAAGAACCTAATCATTTGAAATTTATACTACAAGAAAATTCAAAAAGTATGATACGTGACCTATACATATATATATATATATATATACATTGGTCCAGTGTTTTTTTTGTTTAAAGCAAGTAATTAGATTAATTAAACTAATGTTAAAAAGTAGAGAACCTTTTCCGGATACACAAACTAGCTACAAGCCGTCATATATATGACACATCTCTATGTTGATTTAATTCTTTTATGCAATATATTTACTATTTAAATGTTTATATATGTAGTTAGTTTTCTGTTTTTATTTATTGCTAAACATATACGTGTAACATATATGTAGTACGTACAACCATTTTTAATATGTTATCTAAAACAATGATATCAATTTTTGGTGTTGTTATAAGTTTAATTGGTTTGCTTGTGTAAGCAAGCTTGTTATTAAATATATGTAAAGCAACCTTGTTATTAAATATTTTTGCAACAATATTTTATGAAGCATAAGCGTCTCCCAAACAGTACTAGAACATTGACGATAATTTTATAATTTGGAAAAAAAAACGTCTACATATGATTTAGCCAGTCACGTGAATGTACAAATTTTAACTACTATTTTGTACAAATGGTATTCTTTTCTATATACAAATAATGTTGATATATTATACACGTTTTTTTATATAAAAAAATTTCTGGTTATATTGTACGCGTATGTCCACTACAATAAAATATTGATATTGCAATTAAGAAAAATTGTTGCAATATACCAAAGCGATATTGTTGCAAACATAAAATTTGCAATAAAATTGTGATAAATTTTTAAGTGTTAGTGTTTGCATGTTGCACATACATCGCCAATTTTGCAATGAATTGATTTTTTGCTATATTTGTCGTATTAATGTAACGGTATTTTCACAGCAAAATTGGTTGTATAATTGCAAATTATTGCTACAAAACACGTATAACAAATGTTATTGCAGATTTTGTAAGACACCTTTGTTGCAAATCATTTTATTTTTCAATATATATTTTCAGCACAGAAATTTGCTATATTTTTATATTTAACATGTGCGTTATTAAATTGTGATGATTTATTAATATTAAAGTTTTATAACTAATTTTTTTTAAATAAAAGCTGGAACAATAGAAAAAATTAACTAAATATATTGAATAAAGAAAGATCGTAACATCTAACAAATCGTAAATACATAGAAAAATGTAGTTAAAACCTCTAAGTAATTACTTTGTTTTTACGGTAGCTGATTATAGACAAGGACAAAAAAAATTCCCTAAACTTTTCAACCCTTAACGTTTTGAATCATTTCCTTGATTTATGCATTTTTTTGAAAAGTCTCCTCTAATTATACCGTATTGAGTGATTTTCAATCTCCAAATCACTGAAGCACTTCATCCCTTCCTTAGCAAGTCGACCGTAAATTAATGCCACATGATTCATCTAATTTTTTTTAAAACAAAACCAAAGTTGATACTAAACGAAACTCTTACAACAAAAGTAAAACAAACCCAACAACTAAATCAAATGATCTATATTCAATCGAATCAAGTTAAAAACTAGAAACTAAAGGTACATTTTTTTTTTCTTACCTTGCTGTTCGGGAGACTTAGAGTGCAGAGGTTACAAAATTATAGAATTAAAAGTCATATATATATATATATAAACAATAAAACGAGAGAGAAAATATATTTGTTGTAAAAATGATATCCCAAAATCTTATTTCAGGATCTGGAGTTATCTTTAAAAAATAAACTCCAAAAAAATAGCTGGGTCAGTATTTATTTATTTTCTATTTTATTATATTATTTTTTTAGTTAAACCCAAAACAACATAAATTTCGGTTGTAATTTGGACTCATTTACTCAAACTTGAGAAGTCCGAAATCCAAAAAACCAAATTTCCACTTCTAATTTGTTAAAAAGCTTATAATTATCATGTTGATGACATAAAGGAACGTTACATATTTATCTTATAATAAGTTTTCTTTTAACTATTTTTTCTGTGCATCAAAGAATATTTTAAATCTTTATAAATAATAAAGACTGAAAAAAATTTAATTGAAACGAACTGAATTGAAAATTATCAAATCTAAAGCGACCATAGTTTTTGTAATATTTTGAACGGTAGAGAAATTTCTATACCAAATCAACTGAAATATAATTAATGTTGCAAAAGAATTATCAAAATATTGCAAATATAGTGACAAAAGTGTCACATGGTTTGTCACATATTTATACTATAATTTTCTTGCAAAAAGTCACGACTCACTATTATTGAATATTTCTTGCAAATTAGTAATGAAAATCTGCAACAATTTTTTTTGTCGTGGTTCTGCAAGAAACTTGTAAGAAAATTATGACATGTATTTATCATTGCAAAAAAGTTGCAAAATTTATTGTAAAACTTTAACGAAAGCTATCGTTGCAAAAATTATATTGCAATATCAAAATTTTCTTGTAGTTGACTCTGCCTATTTTGCTCCTAAAAATAATCAGTATGACAGATTTATTGATAATAAACTAATTAAAGAAAAATGAATAATTTTGGAAGGTGTACCAAGATGAATTTTGACAGAAGAATTTGCTCGTAAACATGCTTTTGATATGAATAGACTGTAGCTACACAGTAGATTTTGTGATTTCTTCGTTAGAAATAAAATTAAATTATACGACTAATAATATATTATATGTATATGTTCGTGTATAGATGGAGAGGTAAATAAATGAATGAGAACGAATCCCAAGAAATCAAACCAGAAGTGGAAGTTGAGTTCAGGCTTTTCTCAGATATGTCTCAGTGTCACTTCTCCTCTGTTTAACAATAATTATTAACCCTGTGTCCATATCATAAATAAATATATAAAACATTTTAATAGCAATAATATAGAATATTTAGCGACTGTAGTCCCGTGTAAAGTGTAAACAAGTGAGTAAAACCACACAAATGGTGTCAATATTTGATCTTTAAAATAACAAAAATGTATGTTTAGAAGATACATTTAAATATAGCTTTTTAAGTAGGATAATCTTGATTAGTTAACATCAAGCCAACTTATAAAAGAGGACACAAAAAGATACATAGAAGAGACAAAAACAACACTGTGTTTGTAGTTATTTAACAAATACAATATTAATAGAATCACCCAAAAAGCTTACTTATTTCATTGGATGGATAAACCCATGAGTTTTCTTATAAATGACAAATTTGAATATAACTTATAACCAACAATTCACAAAAATTGATATTACTTGTGTAGTGTAATACTCACACTCACTTGCTTAATCATAGTATATTACATCAAATTCATGCCAATCAATCGAGGAATCTATCGTCTAACCTTTACCAAATTTTTTTTATAAAAATCATGATTTACATTTAATATATAGTAAATACGTTGCATGTAATTATTAGATCAGACTATCAGAGAAGTACAGGATAAGAATATCCAAAACTTGGTGGTTTTACATAATACCAAATTAATAGTTTCAGAATTTGGGATACTTATAATTGTTGTCAAGAATTGTTCCCAAACTAAGGGACGGTGCATGAGAGGTGATTAAGTGGTCCTCCTTTTTTATTTTCTTCTTCTTCTTTTCAATATTTCTTTATTTTTCTTTTTTTATATTCATTCCACCAAAAAATTGCATTTATTTCTTCTCTCTTGGGACCATTTTCTTTTTTCTCACAATATTTTTTCTCCAATACTTATATACATATACACATTAAAAGAACGTACTCTATCCTCTCACACGCGCCGATGTTTAAGAAAACAAATCACTAAACAGATAATCTTAGTGGACTGAAGATATAAATCAATATGAAACAATATAATTTTTTAAAATAATAGTATATTATGTCAAAAAGAAGTGATAGTATATTCTAAACTAATTGCAGAAAAACTCAGCATTTTACAATGAATTTAGGGCAAATGTGCGAATGACGACATACATATTTTATTGTGTAAACTTCGTTACATCGTTACCATCTACCAAGGGTCACAATTTTTAGACCTTGCATGCAAATGCAATGTTATTTTCCATCACAAGTACTTTTTGGTTATACGAGCAGGGTTTATTACAAAAATAAATAATTTGTGAAAACTTTTTTTTGGTTTTATAATTTGTGAAAATTTACTACTGTAAACCACTTATTATATGTATGTATAAAAAAATTCCCATATGATCTGAAGTAAAAAAAGAAGGACATATTAATATATAAGTAAGAATATGAGTCACTTAATTCCTTGTCAAATTAAAGTTGAGTAAAAAAAACCCATTATTTCTTGGTGTCTTCATCACATAACTATATTTTAGTTTTCCATTCTAATCTAATTTTTTGATATAATCGACCCAAAAGAATTGTTTGTATTAACATGTTTAACACGTGACATACACGCGCCACGTTTGGGAGTGGACTTGTATTATTACATTTAAAAAGGAAGTGGTCCAACCGAAACGGAAGCTCTTTCCGCCGTTTCATACCAAATTCCACAAAGAATCCTTTTTATCATATTACCGAAAATACCCCTACTTATGCAATATGACGTCATCAGTTGAGTTCTCAGATTTGACCAAAGTACCTCTGTGCTGCACAGCGCAGGTTAGCAGTTTTTCTCACCTCACTCACTTTCTTTTCCGCCAAGCTAATATTTTTTTATATTATTTTCTGCATTTAATTGTTTTACTATGGATTAAAACATCCATAAGAGTACATGCAGATAGCTAGATTTACTATGCAGAAATTGAAATGTTTCTCTTCTTTTTATTTTGATAAAGAAGAAACTCAAATGCTTTTATCAAGTGAACAAGTGATCAAAAGAGATTATCACTTAAGCGAACAAGTGAAACGAAAAATTTAGATGTGTGAAAGAAAAAAAAAAAAAAAAAACTACGATTATAATTAAACTTAACTGTAGCCTGTAGGGTATTAATTGTTTTACTATATATGGATTACAACATTTATAAGATGAGAACACGCAGAGACATATATTTACTATGCAGAAATTTAGAAGTTTTTGTTTTGATAAAGTTCGAACTTTTTATGTTTGTAACATAGAAAGAGAGCATCCATGATAATTTAAGGTGATACATAAAATAAAACAAATCAATCATAACCGTTAAAAGAATACAAGAAGAAAAAAACAATGAGATCATAAGTGAGGAAAAAAGGGGAAAATCTGAGAGATCTGATAAATGTCTGAGACAGTACACAGTTTTGAGCTTTAGGGTTTATAAGTGTTCTTGAAACTTGAAACTAGAACACTGCTTCACTCCCATCATCTCATCACTCTTAATTTCTTCTTTATACATTCTTGCAGACTTGTTCATAGTGTGGTCCAACTTTACATATCCACATGTATATATAATTTATTATAATCTATATACATATATGATGGTAGAATGGAACAGAGAGAAGTGGTATATATGTTTGCCCCTTAACTAAAGTTGTTTCCTCATTATTGCTTCGGGGACCAGTTCTTTTGGTCCCTCAATGTTAACACTTCGAAACTATATATTTTCCCATAACTATGTAATAATTAAGTAATACTAACTCTTTATATGAATTTAATTTGTAAGATTCGAATGCTTAACCAACGTTTTGAAAACTAAATCGGAAAATTAAATTAAGTTCTTATTCGGATCAATGAATTATTGAGGTCAATCCATTTTAACAAAAAAAAAAAAAAGAGTCTTTCGAGCTACGTTGAAGTCATTAATTATGTTTTGTACTGTTTTATTGTTTATAAAATAAACGTAAAAATGTACTTAATTAGTTATATTAATTTCAATTATAGATAATATCTAATATATATATATATGATACTAGGCGTACAAACCATTAAATTATATGTCATGATTAATAAATTTTAGTTTTGAGTTTAATTTTTATTTTCTTAAATAGCTGTCAAAAATTACTTAGTGAGTAGTGACAATTTTTATGATCGATATGTAACATAACTCGGAAGAGGTTGTGTTTGAACAAATAAGGTTACATGGACCCTCCCTATATTTTATAAATTAACAATCCGAAGAAGTTGATTAATATGTATACTACTTAAGATGTTTAAAAAAGTAGTACATATCATGCTTTTTTAAGTAATTGTTCTTAGATGGTTTTCTAAATATTTTTATTTTAACCTCAAAATGAGTAAAATAAATAATTAAATGACATGTAAATGAGCACTTTAATATATATGTATTTGAGAGCAATATTATATGATCTGTTATTTATTTATTTATCAAGTTTAAACAAAATAATCCAAAACAGTTATATTAGCTTTATTGGCAGTTTGATACAACAATAGTATGCTTGATTCTTGATTAGATACGTTGGTATCACTTATGGTCTTTTTTATGTCAATAATAACAGAGACATATTCACATTTCACAAAAAAATTATATAATTTACTCTTAACAAAAGAGAAATTAAAAATCCTAAAGTATAAATAAATATTGTGAAAAAGAGTAAATACAGATGGTACAAACAAAACCTAGGATAGGAATAACTTCGAACATAATTCAATAGACGATGACATTTTTTTTATGACGATCATGTGACAAAAGAACGGCGGTATCCACAATAAACTAACTAATATGATTTTTGTAGTAAATTAATTTAAAATGAAACTTTACTATAGATATGGACAACATATCTGATCACAATAAACGATTTTACAGACAATTTTTTCACGAACAGCTTTTTTTTTCTCCATAATACATACATTTACGACGGATGGTTTTACTTTTACTATTATATTTACGATGTATATCCTTACAGTAAAACACGAAATAACGATTTTGACTTGGTTTTTTAAATAATTAAATCTAAAAATCGGGTTTTTAAAAACACCAAAAAAAACTGAGGTGTGTAAACTACATGTTTATCAGTAAATAATAATTCTAAGAAAAGCTGAAAGTTTCTTTTTTTTTTTCTTCAAATTGGGTTAAGAAAAGAAAAGGAAAAATCCAACTGAAGACTCACTTGTAATCGATGGGACCTAGTTTTGAAAAATAAATTGTACTTTCCGAAATTTTTGGATATATCATAACATCAAATGAGAAAAATCTCACTAAATCTGATCATGACTCACTATATTATAAACTCGCGCATCCGTACAAGATAAAGTTTTTTGTAATATATAAAATTTTAAATGAAAAATAAGAACTAATTTAAATGTTATTGATTCAAATATGTTTAACTTGTAATTTTTTAGTTTATCATAGATTTAATAAATGTTTTGCAACATATTCAATTTATTTTAAAAAATAAGGAGTATTTGAAAACATATTCTAAAAATGCTCATATTTTAATAGTATACTAAATTTTAACCTCTGCGTCCGTGCGGTGTAAATTGTTTTGTAGATTAAATTTTGTAATACACAAAATTTGAAATGAAAAATAAGACATAATTTAAATGTAATTATTCAATATGTTGAATTTGTAATTTTTAAGTTTTTAGTGAAAAATTAATATTTTGTTAGATTTGTTGTGTAGTTAGTGTTTCTGAATTAGGTTATTCTCTTTCTGATCAGAGACTTGCGGTTCTTTTTCTTTCTGCGTTTGGTGTTTTAAAATATAAAATTTATCTGAGACGATCTTTTAGAATTAGTGTACTGCTACCGATGGGCCTACGCATTTTTTTAATCGGCTTTATTTGCAAATGATATGGACTATATAGACCCGAATAAAAAAATTAAAACAAAACCGAAGTGGAGCTCTGATCAAAATAGTAGCACATGTTTCATTCTGTAGATATATGATAATAGTTCCTTGTTTCTTAAACGTGTGATCCACCAAATTTTGATATGTGAGATGTTGATGCCAAGACTTTTGAGTAAATCATGAGATTTCCATGATGAAAATCTTTATGTTTTTCTCTTAGCTTCAACAAAAATAAACCATTTTTTTAAGAATTTAATCTGATATTTACGTTGATTTGATAAGATTCTCTTATAATTTAATTAGATATTTGATAAATATATGTAAAGTTATATAGATTTAATAAATATTTGGTTACATATTTAATACTCCATCTGTTTCACAAATAATGTCATTTTAACACTTTTCACACATATTAAAAAAACTATTAAAAATTTCATATTACTCATTATTAATACACTAAACAGTTTTTCTCTCTATGATTAATAAAGTAAAATAATAAGGTTAAAACTGGATTTTTGTTCAAAATTATGTATTGAAAACATAAAACGACACTATTTATTAAACAAAAATAAAACCTTAAAACGACATTTTTTGTGAAACAGATGGAGTATCCGTTTGGCAACATGTTCAATTTTTTTT
>PKMM01023027.1:301991-316660 GCA_002933915.1 Eutrema heterophyllum | reverse complement strand
CTTGTTTTTTTAGTTTAATTTTTTTAATATTTATTTTAATTCATTTTTACCTTTTTAATTAAATTGACACATGTCAAAATCTAAATTAACCGTGACAAATGTCACGATCTTGTGACTGAAACTTATCCTACGTGTCACGCTCATGTTGAGAGATCCAACTTTATATAATTATATATATATATATATAGCGTACTTGTTTCCTAAATTTTTTTTAAAATTCGTTTCCGCATTTCCAAACTTTTTGTTTCTTTATAACTCTTTCTGATTCCATGCAACATAGATTATACCCACAAATATTTTATGGCTAGTTTTTATGTTTGTATTTTTTTTTTATGGCAATTAAGCCTAATTTTCCGTTTAGTTATTAATAGCAAGAAAAAAATATTTCAATGGCAAGTTGGCCACGAAAGAATACTGTTTTGCAGATGATAAATCACCTCCAATATTAAATGGCGATTTAAAAAAATATATATATATACTGGTTGGTTTTTGGCGCATTTTTCTTGTGTCTTTTGGAGAGAGAGTATTTCATGTTATAAACAGATAAAGCAGCGGCCAAAAAATCAATACGACATGCTGTGACTGTGAGCGGTGAGGCTCGTGGTGTGGCCGCGGATCAATATTGTAATTATTTTCTTCTTCTTCACCAATGCATGATTGTTAATTATACTAGATTGAGCAGCTGATCATATTTCTATAGAATTTTTTTTACTAACTTAATGGCGTCAACTACTAATTCAAGTCCAACTTCAGAGGCTTTGAACATCATCTAGCTACTACAAGGAATCTTGATGCATGTCGCTCTAGTTTTGCGCAAAAGTTTCATACATGCTGCACGACTGCAATCACTGTCGACGATCGATTGAAGATCGATGTGACACAATTTGTATTCCAAGTCGTGTTTCCGACAAGCATTTGTGCTCTGAAAATAAAAAGTATTTACACTAGATAACAATAGAAATGATGATGACAAGAAAATAAGAATAGAATTACGAGTTTATCATTTTTATTAAATAAAATATAATCCATCGTCATTCACCAACTTAACTCTAGAAAAGATGAACCATTCACAGTCCAGATAAAGAATGCATGCATGGTCGATTAAAAGAACAATAAATATCGGTGAACATTGAGCTAAAGTAATCGAACCCACGGGATTTATCCCACCTAAACCTCTCCCAAAATATCAAGAAACTAAAGAAAAGAAAATGCATACGTTTGCTTTACAAAGGCTATATAAACCCTAGATTGGCACAAGGTTCCATACAACACAACACAACATATTAACCATGAAGCTTCATGGACTCGCTTTAGTTTTTCTATTAGCGGTGGCGACTTGCAAAGCTGATGAAGAAGTTACTTGCGAAGAGAACGAGCCATTCACATGTAGAAACACTGATCGTTTAAACAGTAAAAGTTTCGGAAAAAACTTCATCTTCGGTGTTGCATCTGCTGCTTACCAGGCATGTAACAAATCATCACACATTTTGTTGCCAGACCACAATTTTGACGTAGAAAACCATTCAAAAACACTAAAATCCAACGTTGCATGCTTGTTTCTTTTCATTTCAGATCGAAGGTGGCAGAGGACGTGGTCTTAACGTTTGGGATGCCTTCACTCACCGATACCCAGGTATGTCGTTTGCATGGTATATATACATATATATATGTGTGTGTATATACATTCATATATAGTAATGTATTTGTTTACTATCAGAGAAAGGAGGACCCGATCATGGGAATGGAGACACTACTTGTGAGTCATATACGAGATGGCAGGTTAATTCCTCAATATATATATATATATATACTCACTAAATTATCTATCAACTACGTGTGGATTATTGACATGCGATTGTATATGTATACTGCAGAAAGATATAGACATTATGGACGAACTCAATGCTACTGGCTACAGATTCTCCTTTGCGTGGTCAAGAATCATTCCAAGTATGTACACTTTATCGTTCCATGTATACATACAAGTCGTTTTATTTTGATTGTGATTGATTGGAAGAGTAAATATACGATATATATATACTTGAGCAGAAGGAAAGGTGAGTAGGGGAGTGAACAAAGGAGGTCTTGAATACTACCACAAACTCATAGATGGCCTCATTGCAAAGAAGATAACGCCTTTCGTCACCCTCTTTCACTGGGACCTTCCTCAAACTCTGCAAGATGAGTATGAAGGTTTCTTGGACCGCAGGATCATGTATGTTTATTTGTGTCATGCCATGCTTCTTATATAGATTTGATCTCACATTAATGAAATGGATTCTATACTATGCGCAGAGATGATTTCAGAGATTACGCGGATCTATGTTTCAATGAATTTGGTGGAAAGGTAAAGAACTGGATCACGATCAACCAGCTGTACACAGTGCCTACGAGAGGCTATGCAATCGGAACAGATGCACCCGGTCGATGTTCTCCTAAGGTTGATGAGAGATGTTACGGCGGAAATTCTTCAACAGAACCCTATATAGTTGCACATAACCAACTTCTTGCTCATGCCGCGGTGGTCAATCTTTACAGGACAAAATATAAGGTGACTACTTCTCCATATTAGTTGTAAAATGGGTGTAATCTGATTCTAATTTAATCATATATATCATTGTGTATATCGTGACCAACAGTTCCAAGGAGGGAAGATTGGACCTGTGATGATAACTAGATGGTTTCTTCCATATGATGAGACTGAAAAAGCCAGCAGAGATGCAACTGAGAGGATGAAAGAATTCTTCTTGGGATGGTATATATCCACAAAATGAAATGGTTTTTTTAAAAAAACATTATTAATATGTGTTGTATATATCCACTAATGAATACAATATCGATCAGGTTCATGGAGCCACTAACAAAGGGTAGATACCCAGACATCATGAGGAAAATTGTGGGTAGTCGGCTTCCAAACTTCACGGAAGCAGAAGCCAAACTCGTTGCGGGTTCATATGATTTTCTTGGTCTTAACTATTACGTCACTCAGTACGCCAAACCAAGCCCTAACCCAGTTACTTCGGAAAACCACACTGCCATGATGGACCCAGGCGCAAAGCTCACATGTACCACTCTAATTTCCACTTAGTTACTACAACCTTTTCCTTTTTAATTACAAAACATATTTTGTGACGACATCAATTATTTCATCCTTGTGTTTACAGTTGTTAATGCAAGCAATCATATCATTGGTCCACTGGTATATTTTTGCATGATCCATCCCTATTCTTTCATTCATTTTTCTTTAGCTATATATATATATATATATAACATCCATAATTAATTCTTATGAGTTATATATTATTTCCTCCCCTTTCTCAGTTCGTTGAAGACAAAATAAACGGCAACAGCTACTACTATCCAAAAGGCATTTATTACGTAATGGATTACTTTAAAACCAAATACCGTGACCCTTTAATCTATGTCACCGAGAACGGTGAGTTCTATACTACTCATCTCTTTTCATGTTAAGTGTTAATTCAAAATTGACTCAAATATATCTTGTGGATTTTTTTTTTTTCATGTTTAATTAGGATTTAGTACTGACGGTGAAGAAACACGTGAGGAGGCTGTTGCCGATTCCAAGCGGATTGATTATCTTTGCAGTCATCTTTGTTTTCTCCGTAAGGTCATCAAGTGAGTGGATGCTACTATATATACTCTCTTTTTCTTTTTATATATGTATAATGATTGTTCCTGTTTTCAGGGAGAAGCGTGTCAACGTGAGAGGATACTTTGCATGGGCTCTTGGAGACAATTATGAATTCTGCAAAGGCTTTACCGTCAGATTCGGACTCAGTTACGTTAACTGGACAGACCTCAATGATAGAAACCTCAAAGATTCTGGCAAATGGTTCCAGAGGTTCATTAACGTTACCATCAACAAACAAGATTTCCTCAGCTCAAGCCTCTCCTTCGAGAACAAGAAGAAGCTCGCGGATGCATGAAACACTTTAATTATCCCCATCAAGTCATCTTCATGTCTCACTCTTTTTACTCGCTCCATAGTTAAGGAGCTTCTTCTACCTACTGTACTAAATAAAAATTCCCAATAAAATATGATCATTGATCAAGGTCAATAAATACTTTTATTATGTCAATGGATGGGGAAAAGAGAACCCAATTTAACCAAAACAAACCTAGTTGAACATCCCACACACCAAAAACAAAAACAGTTTAGTTTCTTCTATTGTTGTCCCCTATAATACACAATTTCAGATATTACACTACATAGTACTCAATTTCGATGATAGTATATCCACATATAATGTTATTTTATTGTGTTATATAGACTCGTAGTCTCGTACTATTTCTATATATAATTTATGTCCGTTTTAAAAAATCCAAGCCATGTCATATTCAGAAGAAAAAAAAATTCTACATTTTTTTCAACAGAATCACGAGTTTAATTCATTTTATTTTTATAGATCTGTAGCAAAATAATAGCAAAGGGGGTAAGTAAAATTTTATTAAAAAAAAAGAATTAAAAAAAAAAAAACAAAATGGAGGCCAATTTGGATAGTTCACATGTGAAATGGTTAGTTACTCTAATTTTGTTTTTTATGTGGCTATATCATATCTTTAACCCTATTCTATAATTTACAATTTTTGAATGGACTCGTCATCTAATAAAGTGAAAAATATTATATTTATTTTATTATCATCATCATCGTCGTCTCTGGTCCACACTCCATTACCAACTCAAAATCTCATTCTCTCTAAATCCAATTAAACAAGATTCAATTTTTTCCCATAAATTTCGAGATTTCGCCATGGCCACCGTGAATCTAAGCTCATGGGTACATCATTCTTGCAGAAAACCCAGATCCGTACCCGGATCCATACCCGGGTCCAACAGATCCTTCATCAAAATCCAACCTTTCCTTCTCAGACAAAAACTCACCGCTTTATCAATCACCAGATAAGAGAGTAACAACAGTATCGTCCACGAAGGAGAAGAAGACAGCCTCAAATTCGATTTCATGATCGGCAGGGTCGAACCCATGTTTGGTACTAAATGATATAAACCACTTGTTTCGATATAAATATAAATTTGAAACATTTTAGCCTTTTTTTCTTTTCCAGTTTTCTACAATGGAATTTATCGGTTCATTTTTTCATTTGTTTTTGCTCTTTTTTTCATTTGTTTTTGCTAAAAATTTTATTTATTCTTTACGATTGATTTTCTATCTTTTTTAGTAATAATTTTTTTTAAAGTACAAAAATATAATTTCTTCACGTTTTATTCTTACTATTATTTTTAAATAAATTTTATTGTTGGTGTTTTAATATTTAATTTTCTTTCAATACTTATATTAAAATAAAATTTAAAATAATTAAGATGAAATTATTATATTCAATATACAATTTTATGTTAATATTACTCAAAAATAAATATTCGGCATTTANTAGTTTGGCTCAATTAATTTTGTTTAAAATAAGACGTAAATTTTTAATAACTAATAAAAACAAATTTACAATCATATATTATATTAACTTACTAAATTATATTTAATATTTTAATAAAGTGTGCTCCATACTAAATTATTTTCTGGATCCGTCCCTGATGATTGGTAAAATGGATTCCGTCAATCAAGCTCTCGATTCCGCCGTCTCGCTCCGAGAACCGATCAAAATCCATGAGGCGATGCATTACTCGCTCCTCGCCGGCGGAAAACGAGTGAGACCGAATATCTGCATTGCAGTGCGAGCTAGTCGGCAGCGAAAAATCCGCCACGTTGCCGGCGGCTTGCGCGGTCGAAATGATCCACACGATGTCGCTTATTCACGACGATCTCCCATGTATGGACAACGACGATCTCCGCCGCAGAAAACCCACCAACCACAAAGTCTTCGGCGAAGACGTCGCCGTTTTAGCCAAAGACGCGCTTTTATCGTTTGCTTTTGAGCATTTGGCGACGTCGGAGGAGTGGTTAGAGCAATCAGAGAGCTAGCGAAAGCCGTTGGATCAGAAGGGCTTGTCACGGGTCAAATTGTGGATCTAAGCAATGAAGGAATGGATCAAAACGATGTCGGATTAGAGCTTCTGGAGTTTACATTCATAAGACAGCGGTTTTGCTGGAGGCGGCTACTGTTTTGGGAGCGATCGTTGGTGGTGGATCCGACGAAGAGATCGAGAAGCTGAGGAAATTCGCAAGAGGCATTGGATTGTTGTTTCAGGTGGTTGATGATATATTGGATGTGACGAAATCCTCGGAGGAATTGGGCAAAACCGCTGGAAAAGATTTGATTGCGGATAAGCTGACATATCTTAAACACTCAGAGTTTAACCATAAAATTCTACTGCAAAAGCACAACAAAAGTTGTAGTATATAGGGGTCGAATCCACATAGACCAAGTGAAACCCTACGAGAATGTAGGATGAAAGTAAATCTAAAACGAATGCTATGATTTATGGTTCCAGCATCTCCTGCACATCCTCCTTGATGCCCATCTTACACAGAGTCCTTCCACAAACAAACTTTGTGGGCACCATGTCGATATCCAGCAACCCATTGTAGAACGCACAATGGAAATTCGCCCACGCTTCTCCATGTTTACGGAATTCGTAAGGCGGATATGATCTCATCGAAGCGGTGGTCTCACGCGGGATCCCTTCATGTGTGAAACGTGTGTTATCAGGTCTAGGCCAAGGGGTTGTGGTGTGTACTACTTCCTCTTCTTCCTCTTCTTCCTTTGTTGCTTCGGGAACACGACTCGTTTGGCCTTTTTCTTTGCCTTTCTGTTTCGATGGCTGTGTGGTTTGACTACTCTGCGGTTGTTTGTTTGCTCCGGTACGTGGTGGGTTCTTCGGAGTGACAACGCCACCTTTGTTTACTTTCATTGTCTGCAAAGCACAACAAAAGAGCAAAGTCAATATTTATTCAAATTTTCGAAATCATGAAAAAGAGTTCAAATTGCGGGATTCAAATACTGAATGGACATCTCGAACAGCAACCACCAGAGATTCATCACAATATTCCTCAACACAGCAACAATTGCACAGTTATTCGTTGTTTCAAAATTTCCCAAAATATCTCATAAACCCTAAAATCAATCCAAACACACAAATCCAAGGCATTTCTAGTACCTAGTTCGAATTCAGTCTATAGCAAGCTAAATAGTTATAAAATAACTCAAGAACATGCTAAAAACAAGTTTAAGAATCGAACTTCCTTGAACCTAAAATTTTCGGATTGTAGATGTCAAAAATCGGAGGGCGTACCTTAGCAGATCGGAGATGGCGATATGAGAAACGGAAAGAGGATGAAAAACCAATGGAATTAGAGCCAAAAATCGTCCAAACCCGTTGAGAATCAAAGAAGTTATGAAGAGTTGAAGTTTGGTTTTCTCAAAAACTCCCAAATTCGATTTTAGAAAAATATTTTGAGGAAGAGGGGTTTTAGATCGACAAATCGCGGGGAAGGAAGAAGAAGAAAAGTTTTTCTGGATTAAATCGAGTGAAATTCGGTTAAGGAAAACCGGGATTTAACCACGAAAACCGGGATTAAACCAAGAATCGAAGATAAAACTTACCTGGGAAACGATCGATCGATCGTTGGAAGGATCGATCGATCCTTTTTCTTCCTGCCCGTGAGTCGCCATTTTGATCGATCGGTCTTTTTTCTTCCTGCCCAGCCTTCCTCATTTCGATCGATCGAAAGTAGGACCGATCGATCAGAGCCCAGATCGTTTTTTTTTTTTTTGAAACCTGAAACAAAAAGAACAAAAACCAAAAATCTTTACACTTACCGATGGGTTGCCTCCCACCAAACGCTTGTTTTAAGTCGCTAGCTTGACTTTGGAGCCTCTTAGGCTAGAGATGGATCACTAAGGGGAATGAAGTCTTCCCCAGTGAGTTCGGTGTCAGCAAAATATGGCTTTAGGCGCTGACCATTGACCACAAATTCACCACCTTGTCGGTTCCACAACACGATTGCTCCATATGGGCGAACCTCCTTTACCGTGAAAGGGCCAGACCATCTTGACTTAAGCTTGCCTAGAAAAAGTCGCAAGCGAGAGTTGAAGAGCATCACCTGATCATGCAGCAAAAGTCTTAGGGGTGATCTTCCTGTCATGATAAGCTTTCGTCCTCTCCTTGTAGATCTTTGAGTTCTCATATGCCTTGTGACGAATCTCACCCAACTCGTTCAGCTGAATCATCCTTCTCTCATAAGCAAATTTGATGTCGAAATTCAACGACTTCACTGCGCACGCTGCTTTGTACTCGAGTTCCACCGGAAGGTGACATGGCTTCCCATAGATAAGATGAAATCGGGTCGTGCCAAAAGGTGTCTTGTAAGCAGTCTTATACGCCCAAAGTGTGTTATCAAGCTTCACAGCCCAATCCTTTCGCGTAGTGCTCACAGTCATTTGGAGAATGCTCTTTATTTCCCTGTTGGAAATCTCAACTTGGCCACTCGTCTGAGGTTGGTAAGGAGTTGCTACCTTTTGCTTCATTCCATTCTTCTTCAAGAGATTCTCAAAGACTTTGTTGATGAAATGAGATCCACTATCGCTCATCACAACTCTTGGTACTCCAAACATTGGGAAAATGACAGATTTGAACATCTTAAGAACCACGTTGGAGTCATTTATATGACTAGCCATTGCTTCTACCCACTTTGACACATAGTCAACATCAACAACAATGTACTTATTCCCATAAGAAGATGGAAACGGATCCATGAAGTCAATTCCCCAGCAGTCAAACACCTCAACCTCCAGTATAAAATTCTGAGGCATCTCATTTCTCTTGCTAATGTTTTCTTGCCTTTGACAGGCATCACACTTAGAAACAAAAGCACGAGCATGTTGGAACTTCCGACCAATATATTTTCGTCGGAATNTACCTCTGTGCTGCACAGCGCAGGTTAGCAGTTTTTCTCACCTCACTCACTTTCTTTTCCGCCAAGCTAATATTTTTTTATATTATTTTCTGCATTTAATTGTTTTACTATGGATTAAAACATCCATAAGAGTACATGCAGATAGCTAGATTTACTATGCAGAAATTGAAATGTTTCTCTTCTTTTTATTTTGATAAAGAAGAAACTCAAATGCTTTTATCAAGTGAACAAGTGATCAAAAGAGATTATCACTTAAGCGAACAAGTGAAACGAAAAATTTAGATGTGTGAAAGAAAAAAAAAAAAAAAAAACTACGATTATAATTAAACTTAACTGTAGCCTGTAGGGTATTAATTGTTTTACTATATATGGATTACAACATTTATAAGATGAGAACACGCAGAGACATATATTTACTATGCAGAAATTTAGAAGTTTTTGTTTTGATAAAGTTCGAACTTTTTATGTTTGTAACATAGAAAGAGAGCATCCATGATAATTTAAGGTGATACATAAAATAAAACAAATCAATCATAACCGTTAAAAGAATACAAGAAGAAAAAAACAATGAGATCATAAGTGAGGAAAAAAGGGGAAAATCTGAGAGATCTGATAAATGTCTGAGACAGTACACAGTTTTGAGCTTTAGGGTTTATAAGTGTTCTTGAAACTTGAAACTAGAACACTGCTTCACTCCCATCATCTCATCACTCTTAATTTCTTCTTTATACATTCTTGCAGACTTGTTCATAGTGTGGTCCAACTTTACATATCCACATGTATATATAATTTATTATAATCTATATACATATATGATGGTAGAATGGAACAGAGAGAAGTGGTATATATGTTTGCCCCTTAACTAAAGTTGTTTCCTCATTATTGCTTCGGGGACCAGTTCTTTTGGTCCCTCAATGTTAACACTTCGAAACTATATATTTTCCCATAACTATGTAATAATTAAGTAATACTAACTCTTTATATGAATTTAATTTGTAAGATTCGAATGCTTAACCAACGTTTTGAAAACTAAATCGGAAAATTAAATTAAGTTCTTATTCGGATCAATGAATTATTGAGGTCAATCCATTTTAACAAAAAAAAAAAAAAGAGTCTTTCGAGCTACGTTGAAGTCATTAATTATGTTTTGTACTGTTTTATTGTTTATAAAATAAACGTAAAAATGTACTTAATTAGTTATATTAATTTCAATTATAGATAATATCTAATATATATATATATGATACTAGGCGTACAAACCATTAAATTATATGTCATGATTAATAAATTTTAGTTTTGAGTTTAATTTTTATTTTCTTAAATAGCTGTCAAAAATTACTTAGTGAGTAGTGACAATTTTTATGATCGATATGTAACATAACTCGGAAGAGGTTGTGTTTGAACAAATAAGGTTACATGGACCCTCCCTATATTTTATAAATTAACAATCCGAAGAAGTTGATTAATATGTATACTACTTAAGATGTTTAAAAAAGTAGTACATATCATGCTTTTTTAAGTAATTGTTCTTAGATGGTTTTCTAAATATTTTTATTTTAACCTCAAAATGAGTAAAATAAATAATTAAATGACATGTAAATGAGCACTTTAATATATATGTATTTGAGAGCAATATTATATGATCTGTTATTTATTTATTTATCAAGTTTAAACAAAATAATCCAAAACAGTTATATTAGCTTTATTGGCAGTTTGATACAACAATAGTATGCTTGATTCTTGATTAGATACGTTGGTATCACTTATGGTCTTTTTTATGTCAATAATAACAGAGACATATTCACATTTCACAAAAAAATTATATAATTTACTCTTAACAAAAGAGAAATTAAAAATCCTAAAGTATAAATAAATATTGTGAAAAAGAGTAAATACAGATGGTACAAACAAAACCTAGGATAGGAATAACTTCGAACATAATTCAATAGACGATGACATTTTTTTTATGACGATCATGTGACAAAAGAACGGCGGTATCCACAATAAACTAACTAATATGATTTTTGTAGTAAATTAATTTAAAATGAAACTTTACTATAGATATGGACAACATATCTGATCACAATAAACGATTTTACAGACAATTTTTTCACGAACAGCTTTTTTTTTCTCCATAATACATACATTTACGACGGATGGTTTTACTTTTACTATTATATTTACGATGTATATCCTTACAGTAAAACACGAAATAACGATTTTGACTTGGTTTTTTAAATAATTAAATCTAAAAATCGGGTTTTTAAAAACACCAAAAAAAACTGAGGTGTGTAAACTACATGTTTATCAGTAAATAATAATTCTAAGAAAAGCTGAAAGTTTCTTTTTTTTTTTCTTCAAATTGGGTTAAGAAAAGAAAAGGAAAAATCCAACTGAAGACTCACTTGTAATCGATGGGACCTAGTTTTGAAAAATAAATTGTACTTTCCGAAATTTTTGGATATATCATAACATCAAATGAGAAAAATCTCACTAAATCTGATCATGACTCACTATATTATAAACTCGCGCATCCGTACAAGATAAAGTTTTTTGTAATATATAAAATTTTAAATGAAAAATAAGAACTAATTTAAATGTTATTGATTCAAATATGTTTAACTTGTAATTTTTTAGTTTATCATAGATTTAATAAATGTTTTGCAACATATTCAATTTATTTTAAAAAATAAGGAGTATTTGAAAACATATTCTAAAAATGCTCATATTTTAATAGTATACTAAATTTTAACCTCTGCGTCCGTGCGGTGTAAATTGTTTTGTAGATTAAATTTTGTAATACACAAAATTTGAAATGAAAAATAAGACATAATTTAAATGTAATTATTCAATATGTTGAATTTGTAATTTTTAAGTTTTTAGTGAAAAATTAATATTTTGTTAGATTTGTTGTGTAGTTAGTGTTTCTGAATTAGGTTATTCTCTTTCTGATCAGAGACTTGCGGTTCTTTTTCTTTCTGCGTTTGGTGTTTTAAAATATAAAATTTATCTGAGACGATCTTTTAGAATTAGTGTACTGCTACCGATGGGCCTACGCATTTTT
Source organism: Eutrema heterophyllum (assembly GCA_002933915.1). Taxonomy (NCBI): domain Eukaryota; kingdom Viridiplantae; phylum Streptophyta; class Magnoliopsida; order Brassicales; family Brassicaceae; genus Eutrema; species Eutrema heterophyllum. The sequence goes on along the minus strand of PKMM01023027.1, from coordinate 304,747 downwards.
TTAATCGGCTTTATTTGCAAATGATATGGACTATATAGACCCGAATAAAAAAATTAAAACAAAACCGAAGTGGAGCTCTGATCAAAATAGTAGCACATGTTTCATTCTGTAGATATATGATAATAGTTCCTTGTTTCTTAAACGTGTGATCCACCAAATTTTGATATGTGAGATGTTGATGCCAAGACTTTTGAGTAAATCATGAGATTTCCATGATGAAAATCTTTATGTTTTTCTCTTAGCTTCAACAAAAATAAACCATTTTTTTAAGAATTTAATCTGATATTTACGTTGATTTGATAAGATTCTCTTATAATTTAATTAGATATTTGATAAATATATGTAAAGTTATATAGATTTAATAAATATTTGGTTACATATTTAATACTCCATCTGTTTCACAAATAATGTCATTTTAACACTTTTCACACATATTAAAAAAACTATTAAAAATTTCATATTACTCATTATTAATACACTAAACAGTTTTTCTCTCTATGATTAATAAAGTAAAATAATAAGGTTAAAACTGGATTTTTGTTCAAAATTATGTATTGAAAACATAAAACGACACTATTTATTAAACAAAAATAAAACCTTAAAACGACATTTTTTGTGAAACAGATGGAGTATCCGTTTGGCAACATGTTCAATTTTTTTTGAAAAATAAGGAATGTTTGAAAACAGATTCTAAAAATGTTTTTGTTTTAATAATATATATATATATAAACCATAAACCATAAACCTCGCAAAAATTTATGGCAAAAGCTTCGTAAGAAATTTACTTCAAAAGAAACCTCAACCAACAAACCATTATATAAAAATCTCACGTGCTACAAATGTAATAAAAAGTGTCACACTTCAAAATTATGCCGTTTTAACATAAAAAATCCAAGAACTCGGCCTTGGAGAAAAAAATTTAAGTAAAATTTCAAATCTCTTGCTAGATCATTTATCATCATCATCTTATGATTATGATTCATCCCCAACAAGTTGATGAACTAAAAAACTCATCATCCGGCTCAGAATCTGATGAAAAGAAAATTAACGTACTTACGAAAGATCAAGAATTATAGCTTGAAATTCTGAATTCCATTTCAAATCCTCAAATAAAACAAAAATTTCTAGAAACAATCATTTCTTCCTTAAACGAAAAAGAGATAAAACCCTATGAAAACCCATCAAAATCTCATGGTCTAACATCTTCCAAATCATCTTATGACCTAACCACCATTCTTAACAAAAGAAATAAAGATAGTTCTAAAACAACGATACAAGATCTTAGGATGAAAATAAATAAAAAAGTAAAAAACGATCTCAAATTAAACCCTTAAAGAAAAAAGTAAAAAAAAGAGACTTCGAATATTTTTCACTCAATTATATCTTCTATCAAAGGGAATCATGATTCTAGTTCTTAGAAACAAGACAATGATGACGCTTGGACAAAAGAACATACTGCATTAGTACAAGTATTAAAAAACAAGTCCTTCTTAGAGTAGTAAGAATTACTGCAATTTCCTATGCAAGATTTACTACTTTTGTTAGGGTCAATATCAAATTGTTTACAAAAGGAGCTTAATTCTACTTTTGTTCTTTTGAGTTCCCATTTAAGATGTTTATAGAGTTTTAGATCAGATCTTGAGACTAGTGTGGCGGACCCACTAAGGAGAAATTGGGGGTCATGTGACAACCCTTAAATCTTTATATAAATGTTTTTGTACATAAATTCATAAAAAAATCACTAGCATAGTTGGTAAATGCAGCTTATTGAACCCCCTAAACTCAGGTTCAACCCCATTTACTAACCATTTTGATATTTTTTAATTTTTTTAGTTGATAAATTGACACCGGTTAAAAAAAATTATGGGTCCGCTACTGCTTGAGACCCTCTTGTTGAACAATACTGATCAACTCTCCATATGTGAAATCATCATAATCGATTATTTGGGTTCCGTGGAATCTCTAATTTTAGTTCTAACATTTTCTTCTAGAAGGGTTGGGAGTCATGCGATGAATTTTTCTTTCCAAAAAGGTTGGTTTGAATCTTGACGGAGTAAAACTCTAGTACGAAAAGTGTTTTTGTACCATTGGAAATCGCTAAGTCTTTTGCATTTAAGATTTGAAAGGAGTTCGGCGTTCTTATCTCTAATTAAGTACGGAAGGATCTCCTATAAAATGTAAGGTTATGGCTATGACTAAGGTAACTACATCATCTTGTTGGGGGCTTCTAAAGTTATCTAGAATTGGCACATTATCTTCATCTGTTTAATTTTATGGCATCTAGGATTTCTGAACGTTGTTGATTATTTAGGTAGTTATCCACCATCCTTTAAACTGGCCTGAAAAACTAGCTATTAGGAGTTCAGCTACGGTCTTATCCTCATTTCATATTTGTGTTCTATAGGCATTTGCAGTCATTGTCATTTTTTGGAGGAAATTTAAGATATTGTACTCATATATGCCATCGATATTCCAGTCATAAATTGAAGATGAATTGAACCTAGATTGTTCTATTGGCTGGATTTGACCTAGATTAGATCGGCGAAGGTTAATTGACGTTCTTGATGGTTACTAAGACGGTTTATCTCAGGGATTGAATTACGGTTTTGCTAAGAGGTTTCACTAATATAGGAATCATTAGCTAGCATATTTATTTGGACTTTAGCTAGCATATATATTCAGATAACTTTGGTTCGGGGATTTTTACATTGGGACTTATGACCTTTAGACTGGTGAAAACACTTAGAAGAAATTAT
>PKMM01023027.1:287825-301649 GCA_002933915.1 Eutrema heterophyllum | reverse complement strand
TATATATATATATATATATAGATATATAATATTATGATCTTTGCACGTATGCATGTATCATATTAAAGTTATAACTAATTTATTAAATTTAATTTCTTATTGCTTGTAGTTTTTGTCAACGACAAAGACTTTTCCAACATAACTATTCTACGACCGCGCAATTGATTATTAGCTAATCATTATCAAAGAGAGATTAAAGTAATAATTCTGCATGGAAAACAAATCTCGTGGAAGCTCATTATTAAATTAAAAAATATATATGTTTTATCTTTTGCTTTCGTATATAAGTCATAAGATGTTAGGAATTCAACATCTGTGATAATACCTAAATAATATATAAAATAACAATAGATTTATATATTGTCAATTGATTTTAGATTAGAAACTCATAAAACTTAATGTCATATTAGAGTCTGGATATGACCTGTATATAGCCCAAATAGGATTAATTATCGATTTTTAGGTGGAATTGGTTTAAGATAAGATGGATGAAAAAAGAAAAAAAAGATAAGACGGATGAGCTATTATTTTGAGAAAACGTGTTAGAAATTAATTTAACATCAGAAATTATGATAAAATTGAAATAATATATAAAAGACATAGACTAATTCATTCATTACCGATTGATTTTAAATCGGAGGATTCATAAAACTTAATAATTTTCAAAACTGGGTAGTCATACTATCGACCTTACCGGTCAAATTAAAATAAATAGATAAATCCCACTTGTAGTACCGACTAAATCTAACATAAGTAACAAATTTGAACTAATCAACTCCGGATTAAAATTACAAATGCTAAATTTCCGGCCATTAATTGGAGGGAGAATATAAAGTTCATGATTCGCCTAAACCGATCGGTTCAGGAGCATCATCGTACAACAGAATTAGAGAAGCATGAAGTTGGATTTATCCGGAGAGTTCTTATCTATCTTTATAGACCACATTGAACATGAAGAAAGACATTTCAGATTCGAGCTAATATTTTACCGTTCTAGTTCTAAACCAGAGAGAAAAAAGACAAGCCCAAGTATGTTTCGTAGTGAGGCTCAATATAGTTGGTCTAGGCCCATTATTTACATTTTATGATGAGGCCCACTTTAAAATAACCGATTTCGATATATTCCCTATATATAATTAAACTAGCGTAATAGATGTAAAACTGAAAAAAGAAATGATTACAAGTTACAACCTTCAAAATATTTCGTGGAAACCAAATTTGAACCAAAACAAAAATTGACACTGTACTAATATAAAATTAAATGGTGTCCAGTTTATATAGTTTATAAACTGGATTTGTACCCCTATAGCTATAGATCATATATACTTTATTATCTAAACAAATAGAAGTATTTAACGTGACAAAAAGTAGTTTAATAAACGTGACAAAAACTAGCTTATTAAACTAATAGAAGTATTGAAAAAAAACACAAATAGAAGCTTTCCAAACTAGTTTAATCCTGATTTCAATAGGTTTCGCCTAGGAGTCTAGGAGATCTCCAAATTTTTTATATAATTAAATCAACCTGTTGTAAATCATAATTTTTTCTTGCCTCAATTTTTTGAAATCAATTGTTTTTCTTTTTATATTATTTTCCTTGCCTCAATTGTTTTTCACTCTTTTTTATCTCGATTATTTCTGTAACTTATTCGGTGTTTTAAAAAGAAAAAGAAAATATATAAATATTTAAGAAATTAAAAATAATATAGTTTCGAACAAGGGAAAAAGTAAGGCCACGTTAGTTTGCCTACTAGAAGAAGAGACATGAGATTCTCTGGTTCAGTTATTGTATTAGCTGTCTTTGTACTTTGAGTTAGAATTATTATCATATATACAAAAACATGGAGAAATATTTTCAGAGAATTCGGGATGATTTTCGTCATTTGAAATTCAGATATTGCTGCTGTTACTATTTGCTATGATTTAATAACTTTATTTGTAGAAAAATTATTCTATATGTACAATACAATTCAACCTCAATTTTCATTTAATTAGTAAATGTTAAATACGTGATGGTATGGTCCAAAAAAAGTGTATACCAAACACGGATGATAAATATACTTATTCATTGTGTAAAATATAGAACTATAGCAAAAGTAATAATATAAATACAGAATTATTATGCTTATTTTTAAAATCAAATCCACGTGGTCCGAGTCAGACTATACATGACCAATCCACTAGTGGAGTACTGGAGTGTTTGTTCCTAGTTCGTACCAATTCATCACAAAGAAAAAGTGATGATTATTACTATTATTTTTCCTCGACATATGATTTTAATTTGAAAGCTAAATTCTAGTGTTGATGTTAAACGAACAAATAATATAGATAAAATAATTAGTTTTACCAATTCATTTTTTTTATGAACAAACTAGAAAAAGGCACTGTGTTGTAAAGATTTTTTTTTTTTTGTCAACGAGTTGTAAAGATTTATATTTCTGATTATATTGTTTAAGAAATATATATTATAAATAATGAATCAATTTTTCAAATGAGAATATTTTTAAGAGTCATAACTTTAAGAGAAATTAATAGTAATAATGTGACATATTGCTCTAGAATAGTGATAGTTTTTTTTTAAAAAATAAGGAATTTATCTTCATTAAAGGTTATGGAAAACAAGATTTTGTTTAACAAGTTATTTTTTTGTAACATGTATTTTTTTATATAGACGTTTAACTTATCACGCCGTAACAAAACTAAATCTGAAATCCTTAATTCTAATCATCATTTAATTAGTTGGATGCTCACATAAAAATTAACATGTTATTGGAAAAAAGATCATTCGTCCCGTAACTGTTAAATGAAGGATAAAATCATTTAAACAATATTTATGTGACATCATTACCATTTACTTAATTTATCTCTAAATTTTTGTCTTCTCAAAGAAATACTCGTGTTTAATTGTCTGAAAAACATAAATAATTATGTGTTGTCTTTGATCCATACTTGCATATCATTAGTTTTTAGTTTAATGTCGAAACGACAATGTCTGACATGCAAAACTGGAGGGGTTTTGTAGTTTTCCTTTGAATTAGCAGACATGTTTAAAGTTAAAGATGCTTAAGTACTTACTTTTAAGAGTGAAGCATTTTCTTTGATCCTTTGAAACGCTTGAGTAATTATTAACAAAACATATTGGCATTTATGATTTGGATCCAAAATCTGACACTCACAATTTATAGTAGTTCACGTCCACTTTTGGCCATTATGGATTTCACTATAATCAAAATTTAGGAGCTATAATTTGTTTTTCTTCTTTCGTTCTCTCCTTCATATGACAATGAAAAACATCTAGAATGAATCTAATAAGAATTACAAATTTTGACAAACAAACATAGGCAAAAAAAATTCAAAATAACTTTATTGAACGTTCTTAGTTAAAATAGTATTTTTAGTATTAACTATCAACCATTTAACAATTAAATTCAAATAATTTTCTTTTTATTTTTGTTATCAAATATTTTATTTTTGGTTTCTGTCCATTATTTTGATTCTGAAGTGAGAAAATTTACTCTGCATTTTCTAACTTTGTTACCCACTACCCTTAAACTCTTTTTGTTTTGTTTTTCCTTCCCTGTTCACTCATCTAATTACTTTAGGAACTTACTAGTCACAGCCATTGGCTATTAGGCTTATTATATATGTATGTACGTATTATATACATATATGATATATTATACATGTAAGTAAATGTACATATAGATAGATACAGGAAAGTGTAAATATGGGAATGTGAAATGTTGGAGGAAGATTAGATGGAGAGTGTGTGGGTCATTGCTGCTTTGGCACTTTCAGACATTTTATTCAGGTCCCCATATGACTTGACTACCACTCTCTTTCTTTCTCTCTCTCTAGTAGCTCCTTAATATTATTGTTTCACTAAAAAATAAAAAAATAAATAGAATCAAGTTGTTTGTGATAAAATTAGTACCGAAAGAACAATATATACTTCTTCTTTTTCTTATAATCCGGAGTAATCGAAACTTCTACCACTACACTAATCTTTTCTGTAATCGTCGAGTAATTCACTCACTATATTTTTTAATTGATCTATGATACTATTTCGTTAGTTAGATTTTAATCAGTTAAAAAAGACTACGACATATAATCTAGCATTTGTACTGATATTATTACTGCTTCAACATTTGAATTCCAATCTATATAAAAATCAAACGCGTCATTTTGCATGATATAAATGTTATCTATCAAACTTTTAAAAATACTTAGTATTTACCTTATTTTGAATTAATTTATGCTACTGCGCACACTTTTTCTATCTTTTTTTTTATTAATCTAGTTGTTTTGAATAATAATACATTATGAGTATCATTATTCGAAACCAGTTTTTTCCTGAATTGAAATGATATATAGTCAAATCAATAGACGTAGAGAAATTGAAGTGAACTGAACCTAACAATCTGCCTTCACGTCACATTTATTTGTCGTGTGCGGCTGCACTTAGACACATCAATAATGTTTAAAAACATTAATGTTCTATATTAAGAAAAATATAATACCACATATTCATAATCTATATAATCTTGTATAGTCGCTAATTAATTAGACATGTAGAAATCCAAAAATATATACATATAAGTTGGTATTATAATTAAATAAATATGAGTGACAAAGGCTAAAATGATGTTGAAACTGCACTAAAAATGAAGCCTCAATACAAAACAGTTGTCGGGTCCATCTCTTTTGTTCTTTTATCTACGTTTTCTTATCGTTGAACTGTTTATAATTATAATTTTTTTTTTTTTTTTGTCGTCAACCGCCTAAATACCTAGAACGGTTCAGAGATCCAAACCGGAGGTACCGAGTTTACATAAATAATATATGATGGGTAGACACGAGCACTCCGTGCTAACTTGTCCGCATTTGTGTTGTTTGCGCGTGGGATAAGAGAGATAGAGAAAAAAGTAAACACCTCCTTACTCTTCACGAATTCTTCTAAATGTAATGTGAAAGCCGGCCACTCTTCGGATGTAGACACCAGCTCGGAGCAGTTTGTTGCAAAAGCTATCGTCGTCTTCTGGTTTGCAATCATACAATGCATAGCCCAAATAAGTGCTTCTAATTCCGCGTGTAGGAGAGATAGACTTTTTCGTAAATTTCGTGCTCCTGCGATAGTTCATTCCACGCCATCTTGAAAGCAATGCCATTTTATACCAGGAAAAATATATGTGTCTTTCCAAGATCCATCAATATAGCACTTCCATCCGTCATAATGTGGAATCGCCGGAGAATGACCAAAACTTTGAAATATCATTGTTTGATCGTTACTTTGTGCTGTTTCACATATTGTTGCCTCTGATTCCACAAGCTTCAGGGTTTCTTGTGGATTTCTATCCATATTCGAAATTTTTTTATCATTCCTCGCTTTCCAAATATACCAAACAATGTTTATAATTATAATTATTTGTTTTATTTATAGCTTTTCCAAAAACTTTGCTACTGTGACTATGATTCGTGGAACCATCTGAAACCATTTAAATCTCCCTTTTCTTTTGTCAATAAAACAATTTATATAAAGCCGCTTGTCCCACCTTCATGTTTTCTAGCTTCTGTACATTTTCTTGAATTTTATTTAATAAACATCTATTTAGAAAATAGTAAAAAAGGTGTTAGCTAAAAAAAATTTTAAAACGTAAAAGATGTTTATTAGACAAATGGTAACTGTAAAAGTTGCTATTAAAAAGGTGTTAGCAAAAAATGGATGAAATTTAACGTGCTATTTCTTATAAGTGAACATGGCAATATTTAATGCATTAAATAATCATATAAAACTCTAGTAATCATACATTTATATGATAAAATAGGAATTAAAACAATTTGATTAACTTGATTTCCAAATAAAAAATCACATAGTACAGAAAAATTACATGTTTCCCAAGAGTTCAATGACATGGGTAAACCCGTAAAAAATTAACATATTACAAAAAATAATCATTGATTCCGTAACATTTAAAAATATGAATAAAATTGTCTACTTACCAAAACCATGAATAAAATTGTATAAAACGGATGAAATTCGTTCTTCACTACTGTTGACGGCTTAAACAGAATTACACAGCAGTATGTCCTAAGCTAAGACAATAAATTATATTTTGTTGATAAAAAAGAACAAAAGATCGAAACTTTGAACCTATCTATTAATTTGTACTAATATCGCAACCGTAACATAATCCATATTCAAAGTCAATAATACTATGCATGTGTGAGTTATATATATATATATATATGTGGATAAAAGAGAACAAACATCAAATAAAACTATAAAAGTATTTCTTTGCATAATCCCAAAAAAAGGAAAAAAAAAACATATAAACACATTAGTTACTTAGAATTAATTATGTAATAACATATATGTTTGTATTATCCACGTGTATATATAGCCCCCTCTTCTCTACCTTTTCCTCTCCCCAATTCTAAGCTCCTTCTCTCTCTCTCTCTCTCTCTCTCTCTCTCTCTCTCTCTCTCTCTCTCTCTCTCTCTCTCTCTCTCTCTCTCTTTTGCTTTCTCTCTCTAACGGCGGAGCCATGGGTTTCCCGGTGGGCTACACGGAGCTCCTCCTCCCAAGAATCTTCCTATGCTTACTCTCCCTCTTAGGCTTAATCCGAAAACTCATTTACACCGTTTTTTGGTTAATGGGTCTACCCGACTTTCTCGAATCCGACCCGATCTCATCGTCATCGTGGCCGGAACCACGGTCGATTTCCACGACGGCGCATCACCAAGAAAACTCCTTCTTCAACCCGGTGGCGGCGAGGCTGGCCGGAGAAATCCTACCCGTTGTCAGATTCTCAGAACTGAACCGACCCGGATCCGGATCCGATTGCTGCGCCGTGTGCCTCCACGAGTTTGAGAACGAAGACGAGATCCGACGGCTGACGAATTGCCAACACATATTCCATCGGAGCTGTTTGGATCGTTGGATGATGGGTTATAATCAGATGACGTGTCCACTCTGTAGAACGCCGTTTATTCCTGATGATCAACAAGTTGCTTTTAACCAACGGGTTTGGTCGGAATCTATAAGTGTTTCTGAACTTACCGGAGAATCAACTTAGATTTTTGTTTTTTTTTGGGTGGAATTAATTTCTGCAAATGGGAAAATAATTTATCTTTTTTTGTGTTTTTGTTTTGTTTAATTTTTAGTTGGGTTGAAGGGTTAATAATATATGTAAATATAAAAATATAGGTGGTGCTTACTGCTTAGTAAATTAGAAGAATTGGAAATTTGTAGTAAAAATATTAAATTTTTACTATTTCTAGAACTTTTTTCTCCAACTTTGGTGGGAAATAATAGTAAAATACTATATGAGAAGACAGTGATACCTTTACTATGGAGTCTCTGACCTTTCTTGGAACTTTTCTTGCAGTCTTTATTGCCCTAAAAAATGTCTGATATTTAAAATCCTGTTTTTAAAACAGACTAATTTCCATTATACCGTCGTCTCTAGCTAACGTTGTAGAAATCCCAAATAGCTAAGCTGAAATTCTAAATAGTCACTAATTTTACACTCTAATTTGTTCAAAGAAATGGGCATTGTTATAAACCGTGCTCGAAAATTCGACTTATTCGGCCGCTGAGGCGGCGGGTAATCGTTCGGAGGTCGGGAGCCGTCGAGATTTCACTATAACCGGTTAAAAACTCGAATATTTTGGAAAACTCAATTTTTATTCTTTTTAGGTTATAAATCGAATAATCTGTATTGAATCTATAAATTTCGGGTAATAATTTGAAGAAAAAACGGTAAAAAATGACGAACAAGATGATAAATACAAGCAGCGACTGTCTTAACGATTGCAGAATTTCGCAGCCATTAGGAAGAAGATGAAGCCGAAATTACAAATTTACATTTCATTAAAAAAACTGTAAATTAACCAAATTTTTTTTAATTTGGGCTTTGAACTCGCCAAGACCTTCAAAAACAACCACTACACTAACTCATATTTTTGTGTTATCGTTAAATATATTAGGCATACAAACATAAAATTCGATAAAAGCCCTATAAAAAATCTCCGAATAATTCTCCATTAAACTCCGATTAATTAACTAGGCGCTAGGCGCACCTCTAGTTCCCCACTAAAGCCTTGAACATTGACTATAACTATATATGTTGAGGACGATTTTCGTCTTTGGGAAAACGACAAATTTCAAGATGATGTGGGGGGGTTCTCCGGAGAGAAGAAATCGGTACTAGAGGCCGTCGCCGCACTTCTCACTCCGAAGGAAGCTCTCCACATGATCAGATTCGTGGGAGGAGTTTCTCATAAACCCTTATTTTTATTTTTTTTATTTTTTGTATCATTTGACTTGCAAAGTTATTAGGTTCAAAAAAAAAAAAAAAGAGTTATTACAGACCACCAAAATGTATTGAATGCAGACATATCCGACTTAGACATCATTTAATATGAAAGTATGGACGGGACACACATGCCACCACAGCACGTTCGACGGGCAAGCCTTGCCCATTGTCCATTGAAACAAGTGTAGTGCCGATTAGGAAAATCGTGTATGAGCAAGTTTCTTTCTATCACATCTAACTTATCATGCTGACATAGTCAAATAGTTCAACCCCAATCCAAATTGGATTTGATCTACTAATTTTGATTAGGTAATGGCGACAAAAACTCATTTACTTCACACAGGAAAAGGATATGAGAATTTGAAAATCCCTCCTTCTCCTCCCTCCTTTTTTTATTTTATTTTGTTTGTTCTCATCAGTTGACAGTAAAAAAACAAATAGAATCGTGAATTGAATCTCAAAGACGATCCAGAACTCGTCTATTCTATTATTAAACCATTTATCTTTTAGTGTTGGAATCTTCCTATAAAAATGATTGCCTAGGCCTTTTTCTCACATATAACCAACTAAAATATCTTTATAAAACAAAAATGATATGATGTTTAATAAAACTTTTATCTTGTAAATAATATTTTTAAACACAAAAAAAAATCAGAATCTTAATTTTGTTCTCATTTTAACAATTGACTGTATTTACAGATTTAAATATGTCTGAAGATTTTAATTTTTCGTATAATAAGTTTTTATATTTTTAAATTAGCTAGGATTAGACTTCATCTTTTAAAATGGTTGAGAAAAAAATAAAATAGGATTGGAGAGAGTCCACAAAGAGAGGTCCTGAAGTTAGTATGCTCAGCTGTTGCCGCGTGGCGTTCGTAGGATTGTCTGCGCTTGTGCTTATTTGTCAAACCCATTAAGAAAAGCCCCACACGCTTCTAATCATTTTAAGCTTTCGGTTACAATCACACCATCAAAGTAAGAAAAACTTTTCCAAAAATGATAATTGTTCCTATTGATAAATTATGATATTGTAGTTAGATGTTCTTCGAGTCCTATAAGTAATATACGTTAGGATCCCACGTCCAAAAATTTAAAGGGACCAACACAAATATATAAGGGATTTGAGCCAATTCACTTATTGCCAATTGATTTTGAGTTGAAAACCTATATTTAACATGGTATCAGAGCCTCGTTTGTTGACCGAAGTAGGATGGCCCAAAAAAAGTTTATTATCGATCCTAAAATAGGATTCGGTTCGAAATATGCCGATAACAGTCATCATTTCGAGATGCGTGTTAGGATCCCACATATAAAAAAACCAACACAAGTATATAAGAGATTTGGTCAATTCACTCGTTACCGATTGATTTTGAGTTGAAAACCTATATTTAACAATATAAAGATTACTTAATTTAGTAAAAACATTATTGAATAATTTTGTTTTTCTTAAAGATTACCGAGTAACACTTCAATTATTCCCCCCCCTATCAAATATCATTTTAATGAATAGAATTAAAAAAAAGGGAAAATTCCTAACTTTCGAATATTGTAGCAAGTCAGGTTTCATGTGATAAAATATGAACTTATTATATATTTAAAGGAAACTTAAAATTTAGTTAGTTGTATGAAGTTGATGACCATAATAAATTGAGGTATACTGTTATAGAAAAAGTATTGCTTGGTACATATGTTAACAGTTATAGAAATTCTAATAAGAATTATGGTGGGTTTGACCCTCTTTGACTAGAAAGGCTTAAAGGCAAGAAAAAAGATGCTCGAATAAATAGCATTAACTATATTTTTTTAGTGTCAGGAGTTGTCATTATTTAATTATTTGCATAATCAAGGGCTCATCATCGTCGTTTGCACAAGTTGGTCAAATAAGTAAACAATTCCGGATGAAAATAAAAGATGCCAAATCCATGACGGTAATTCCTTAACCGCTTCGGTAGCCAACAAATCTTTTTAAACAGATAATCATTACTGGAACGTATGGTGTTCCTCTTCTTGCTTCGATAAACTTTTCAAGCCCTCCCCAATCAGATTCATAAGGGAGCAGGAGCACTTTTGGTAGGAATCAATTTGCTGCCTTAGATGAGAGAGCCTATACAAGGTTTGAAATGGGAAATTCATCTTCTCTGAAAACCCGAGTAATTGTATGTTTACTCTTACTTGCTAGCTACTTTCTCAAACTCTCAAACTATATGACTCTTAGTCATATCTTTGTATTACTTTTATACATTTTAATTTGAATAACCTTTGTCAAAATAAAAACGTACAAAAATTAAACATATATACACCAAGAGTGAACAAAGTTAACCTCAATAGGTTTCCGGTTAAGGTTAGGCTGGCCAAATTGGGGAACGAATATCAACACATCTTGTACTCTTTGTTCCCAACACCAAGAGACAAGAGAGCATTTGTTTCTACAATGTGACTACTCGGCTCAGGTTTGGCATCTAATTCTCAACCGTTTGGAACTTCCTCACCTCAGCTTTCAATCTTGGCAGACAACGATGAAATGTCTCATTGCCCGATCCACCCTTTGCTGAAGAGACTCGCCGCTCAAGCAACCTTTGGAAATAGTGTAACAGTAGGATTCACAATACCATCTCGTTTTTTTGGAAATAGTGTAACAGTAGGATTCACAATATCTAGTTTTTTTCTGTTTGTAAAAGTTTATCTTATTTTGTATATATATTTATAAAAAAATGATTAAAAATATAAAAAAAAACAAAAAAAAAAACAAATTGGGCCCTTTGTGTCCTTGAGGCGGGGTGCACTGCTCGCCTTTGCACTTAAGCCGGCACTGCAGGCAAGGAGAGTAAGACCAGCTCCAATGCTGGTTTTTAACCATTTCTTGACCCAGAAACCAATGACAAAAGAGAAAAAAATAAATGAAAAACCCTAATTATGCTAAGAATCGATCCTTATTTAAGGCATTTTAGAAACCGATTCTTAGCCACGTGTCAACGCGTGAATGGGCGTTTTTTTGTTGGCTTCTGTCTCTAACCCTCCGTCCCGACCAGAGTGTTTCCGCATAACCTCATTTCTCTCTGATATCGCGAATTGCAAGAGAAGAGCTCTCGAGGCAGCGAAATTGGGGGCGATTTCTAGGGCTCATCACAAAATCAGGTAAAAGGACCGAGAACGAGCAAATTTGTTTGTTTTTGTTGTTTCGAATCGATTTAGGGTTTCGATTTAGGGTGTTCTTAACCTTTTCGTGTCAGTTTTAGGGTTTCGAATCGATTTATGATTCGATTTAGGGTTCGATTTAGGGTTCGATTTAGGGTTCTTAATAGATATGGGGTTATTAATCGATTTAGGCTTACAAATCGATAAGGGGGTTGAATTTGTTAAGCGATTTAGGGTTCGTATTAGGGTTACAATTGGATTTGGGGCTCGATTTTTTTTTTCCCCATTTCTGGTTCGACAATGTTTAATAAAGACTTTGCGAGTTGAATAATGCCTTTGTGATTTGATGATTGCATAGATTAGCTTCATGGTTAAACGATTTATGGTCTAAAAAAATATGGTTGTTAACTCTTGTTGATTATTCATCGGAGTTTGTGAACTGTTTTTCTGTTTACAAAGGATAATTGTTTTACAGTTGTTTTCTGTTTTATTCATCATAGTTTGACACATTGAAATAGAGTGCCTTGCTGCTTTAGAAATGTTGCTATGTTTTGAATCATTTTCTTTAACTGTTATGTGTCTTCGAATTATTTCAAATTGACTGACTACATCTCATCAAACTATGTAGGCAGAAGTTGACAAGCTAACTAGCCGGGTTGCTGAGCTGGAGTACCTGAGTTAAGGTGAGTGTTTTACTGCTTCCTTGCTCTAGGCTTTATATTTTTTTTAAAATGTGATTGCGTTTTGTTTGGCTAAGTTGATTGTTATTACTGTAACTAGTAAACAAGTTTTTCTGTTTCTTTCTAACTTAATGAGATATAGATTGTTAACTGAACTTAAATAGAAGTAGATAACTTGATAACATTAAACGACTAAATAAAGAAACTAAAACTAAGTACCTGTGTAAAGTTACAGAGTTTTGAACTTTGTATCTTTGAAACGAGTAATAAAGAAACAGAACTCTGTTTCTTTCTAACATAGTGAAAACTAGATGCTAATAAATGCAATGAAAATGAACTTTGTAACTTAACTTAAATAGAAGTAGATAATTTGATAAAATTATCCGACTAAATAAAGAAACTAGAACTATGTACCTTTGTAAAGTAACAGAGACTAGAACTCTGTATCTTTGTAACAAGTAAATAAAGAAGCAGAAGTAATTTGATTTGATGGGTCTTAAATGTGAATTAGATGCTAATTCACCTTTTTCTTCCTAACATTTATGACTTGATGGGTCTTAAATGTCTGTTAGAGGTCGTAAATTAGGAGTTGTTGTGTGTTTCAATGCCTGGTGGTTAGGAATTGATTGCCAAATCCTCTTTTAAAAGCCCTGTTTCACTTCTAAAATAACATTAACAAAACATCATCAAACTAGAGAAACCTACCACAAAATTTAGTTCACACCAGAATGGATTACACTAACACTTACTCATCAGATTCCACAAGCTTTGTTAGCCTTCTAGCTAGTCAAACTGTGGACCTTGATTCATCAGAACTTCCTAGGTATAGCAGCCAATGTTCTGATGAATCAAGTGGTAAAGAGAGAAGGAAATGGTCGCCCAAAGAGGATGTAATCCTCATTGGTGCGTGGCGTAACACCAGCAAGGACCTAGTTGTAAGCAATGAGCAAAAGGCCGGTGCTTTTTGGCGGAGAATTGTAGAGTACTACAACTCTAGTCCTTTGCTGGTTGGGTCTGTCCCTAGAGAGATAGGTCAGTGCAAGCAGAGATGGTCTAGGCTTAATGATCTCGTGTGCAAATTTGTTGGGAGTTACGATGCTGCCTTGAAGGAGCAATCAAGCGGTCAAAATGACAACGATGTTATGAAAGCAGCCCTGGAGATCTTCTACAACGATTACCAGATCAAGTTCACCCTCGAACATGCGTGGAGAGAGTTGAGGCTTGATCAGAAGTGGTGCTCCACTTATTTAGCTAAAGATGGTGTCAAGGACAAGCGCAAAAACGTTGTGGAGTTGGATGGGGAAGAGGAAGTGAGACCCCCTGGGGTTAAGGCTGCCAAAGCTGCTAAACGAAAGAAGAGTGGAAAGGAAGAGGCAATGTTGCAGTTACAAGGCATGTTGGAAGTGAAAGAGAGGATCTCCAAGCAAAAAATTCTTGACCGTTTACTTGCAAAGGCTGACCAACTTACTGAGATAGAAATATCTGTCAAAAATAAGCTACTGGCAGAGTTGTTCTGAGCTAAAACTATGTAGTCTTAACTCTGAGTAATAATTTGCTTGCTAACTGTTTTGTTTTATTGCTAACTGGTTTGTTATATTTCTAGTTGCTAAGTGTTTTGTTATTTTGCTAAGTGGTTTGTTGTTATTCTGTTTTGCTAACTGGTTTGTTGTTTTGTTGATTCAGGGGACAGA
>PKMM01023027.1:261409-285731 GCA_002933915.1 Eutrema heterophyllum | reverse complement strand
ATATATATATTTTTAAAAATGTTATATTTTTTAAAATATATACAAAAACTAAAAAAAAAAATATAGTTCTTTTATTTAAGAGTCTAAAATTTTTTTTTTGCCCAAAGACCCCGAAAAATATTGAGCCGGTCCTGCTTGCCCGTTGCTGTGGTAAAGGTTCCAATGGTTTTCTCCTATAGCTAAATGCCTAAATGCTACCTATGTTTCGATGTTGCTCTAGTTTAACTTCTCTGGTTTTTTCTACTGTTAATTTTAGACATTTAAATAAAAGAATTAGATTGTTTTTTAGTTTTTGTATATATTTTTAAAAATATAACATTTTAAAAAAAAAATATATGAAACTTTTTAGAAATTTAGTTATGAAAATAAATAAAAAATATATAAGGGTTTATCTAGTTTTTTTGTCAGTGTAAAAGTAGTAACAGTAGATTTTTTTTATTGTTTGTGCCCAAAAACCCCGAGAAATATTGAGCCGGCCCTGTTTGCGCGGCGCTGTGGTAAAGGTTCCAGTGGTTTTCTCCTATAGCTAAATGCCTAAACGCTACCTATGTTTCGATGTTGCTCTAGTTTAACTTCTCTCTGGTTTTTTCTTTTCTTTTATCCAAATAAGTTATATACTTAACAACTTTTGTAACCGAACATTTCCTTTTAGTAATATAATAATTCACATTTTATCTATAAAAAAAGAGTGAATAAAGTCCAGAACTCTGGTTTTCTAGAGTTAATGTTTCATTAGATAAGACGAAAACCGAAAACCAATGAGACAACAAACCAGTCGGTATATAGAAGCTTTTCGGGCCTAAACCAAACAGCAAAACTACTTGCAAAGTAATCACAACATACCAAGGGACAATATCTCAACAATATAAAAGTTCTTCAGACCGGTTTAAGATGATATTACAGCTTTGATTTAAAAGATTGAGATATATGTTAATGTTTTTACTTTGAGGGATAACCGGTTGGTGGATAGCCCGGTGCAGGAGGGTAGTCATGACCGAGAGGTGGATAGCCTGGAGCAGGAGGGTAACCATGGCCAGGCTGTGGATAGTAAGGCTGGGGATAGCCAGTGGCTGGAGGGTAACCGGCATAGGGAGGAACCGGTTGATCAATGCGAGACATTTGCTGAGCCGGTGGCACTGACATTGGTTGGGAACTAAGCACACCATCTCTCTTGTCCATTTCGATCTTGTGTTGTGTCTGCAAACAAAGAGAAGAGGCTGGTTTTTGGTTAACTTACACCATGAACAATATGTAAGAGAGTCGATTTGCGTACCTGCATACATGCGCAGACCCTGCGAAAAATCAAGACCAGAGTAAAGAATCAGCAATAATAAGGATGTATAAGTAAATATACATTGACTGACAACATTTGTTTTGAGTCTTTGGCTAAATTTGACAGCCAAAGCGAGTCAGTGACATGGAAGATTATAGGAAGGGTTAATACATACGTGCAATAGACCATATCAGCCAAGCAAGAAAGCAACTGAGAAGCTTCAGAGAGTTCATCACTTCCAACAATGCAAGCGACAAGAGAGAAGATGCAAGCGATTTGGTTGAGGCAGAACATAAATCCCTTCAAAATGGCAACGAAGATGGGAAAATGTAAGTACACACAAATGTTTATTATCCGGAAACCGAAAGTGAAGACAAAGAGGGAACAGTAGAGAGTACAATTATGCAGTTGTCGCATTGTGTTGTTTGGATGTTGAATTCATCTTGTAGCATAAACCGAGTAGATGCTACAGAGTTTCCAAAACAGAGGAAAACCTGAAAACATCCCTCAACAATGTCAAGATCATAAAAGAGTTCCTTTGTATCGTATTGTACCGAATCAATCTTACATGGAAACTACATAAGACAAGCTCAGTGTTCAAGTTTCCATATCTAGTGAAATCTTAAAGATTTGAAAGAGAGATTCTATCACAAGGCATTAGAACAGAACCCAACAAAACTAAAGAAGATCAAGAAAACATCAAAGTAAAATGCTGTTTCATGTTCATGTTACCAACTTACCAATTCCACACCGCGATAGGAATAATCTTGTTATCATAAACATCGAAACTTTTGATGCCACATTAAACTAGAGGTTTCAAAGATAATATCTATCACAAGCATTAGAACTGCAAACAATGAAATAGTTCTTGAAAGATCATCCAAATATCAAAGTACATGCTCATCAAATTTGGGGAAAGATGATCAAACTATCAAAGTAAATGCTAACTCCCAATTCCAAAACTCATCTCATTTTGTTCACCAATATGAAAATCGGAATAACATTAAAGGCTAGCTTTACCTCAGTTGCAAGACAAAATTGAGGGCATTTGCTTTCTCCACACCTACCACTACAAGGCATGTATCCACCACAACAAGTGTACCTTCACAGAACAAAACAACACAATATCATTTACGAGAAAACAAATCATTGCACAATCTGGTCTCTACAGAAAGTAGAATTCAATACCTTGACATGTCATTGTAAAGTGCTCTCTTTCGAAGTAAGTATGAAACACAAGGTCCACTACAATCAGAATAAATGGCAGATTTAGATGTGAACCAAAAAAAACATACAATCATTCAATGACAAATACATTTGTACTATATTGAATGACGACAAGAAGCTATTAAAACCTATCACATAAGAGATTTTTTTTTTGGTTAACAAGAGAGATTTAGTTGTTTGTGTCTATTAATTGATTTGAAAAATCTATGTATGAACTTGAGTTCCTTGTAGAATTCACAGGTTTTAAAATCCAAAATAACATAGTTCTAATATGAAATCATATATTGTTAAAATGCAAAGAGAAATCAAATATTGAATAACACCGGATTTTAAAATATTATATAAATTATTGAGCCAATAACACATATTTTAAATCAGTGATCCAATTACACAAGATTTGATTAGATTTGTTGAAACTATATTTCTTGTGGAATCAACAAAGTCACATATCAACAGTTTAATGCAAAGGAGAGGGATGAATTCATAAATATCTAGAAAATGAAAAAGAACAAAAAAACAAATTCAAGAACAGGAACCACTTACCACAAACACGAGAAGAAACAATCTGCAGAAACCAAATTAAGAAGAAAAAAAACGAGAATTATATATCGATCAGTTTCTCCAACCAAATAGACATAAACGTTCAAATAGAGCGAGATATAATTACAAGGAGTATCTGCGGTGACGGTGCTCATGAGATTGGACTGCCATACATTCCGGTAACTCTGCCGGAGCTGCATCTTATCAAGCTTATCTTGAGACCTCCCCATGATTTTTGATAATTACAACGAACAAAAACACAAATCTCTTCAACAAACAATCAAGCTCGAAATACCCACGTAACAAAATATGAAATTTCTCCAGTAGGTGCAAATCCGAAAATGGTAACAAACTCGTTTCACGCACTAAACATTCAATATTTTTGTTTTCTTGAATGGGAAACAAACGCAGAAAATTACAAACTTCCTTTCTCCCTCTTTTTTTTTATTTTCTTTTTTCTTTTTGAACTTTTTTGAAATGACAGTTTTCAAAAGTTAGTGTTTGTACTTGAATTTCGCTCCTCTCGAGTTTTTATTGGTTGAATTTAAACTCTTTGACCCATTGGAAATGCCGAAATTTTAGAATAATAAGTATTTATTTGACAATTTAACCCCTTTTTAATGTGCACGGGTAGACTTAAACCGGTTAAACCAAATTACCAAACACATTTAACACCCTTAAAATCAAATACGAACTATGCACATAGCAATAACTAATTATTGTAATTTTGAAATTTGTAATATTTTAGGTATTTTCATGACATTGTCTATACTTATTAAAAGCTTATTTACAATTTATCCCAATATCATTTTTTTAGTCACATTAACATTTGGAGTACCGATTCAAGAATTGGTTGTAATCAAAATTTATTTGCCGTTATGCAATACGGTTTAGATATTGTAAAAGGAAACTCTTTACGGTTTAAATATTAAGAAATAAAATATTTAAACCAAAATACTTTTTAATTACTGCTTAAATATTGAAAAACAAATGCTGGTGAAAATCATTTTAAAAAATAACTAGACTCTAACCCGCGCA
Source organism: Eutrema heterophyllum (assembly GCA_002933915.1). Taxonomy (NCBI): domain Eukaryota; kingdom Viridiplantae; phylum Streptophyta; class Magnoliopsida; order Brassicales; family Brassicaceae; genus Eutrema; species Eutrema heterophyllum. The sequence goes on along the minus strand of PKMM01023027.1, from coordinate 281,653 downwards.
CCCGCGCGGGATAAAGTTTTTTGTAAACTAAATTTTGAAATATATAAAATATGAAATGAGAAATAAAATCTAATTTAAGTATTATTGATTCAAATATGTTGAATTTATAATTCTTAAGTTTTTAGCGAGAGAATAATATTTTGTTGATTTGTTATGCAATATGTGTTTTGATATTTATACCATATTTTTAACTCGTGCTATGCGAAATCTAGGTTCTAATCCGCGCTGTGTGCATGACAGTAATTTTAATACATTATTTTTTTGAAATTTATATTGAGCAAACACTAACGAAAATGTTTAACTTAAATTTTAATGAAAAATTTCATGATTAAGTGATTTATGTAACTTTAAACGATAGCAAAGTTTGCTATCTGACAAAAAAATTAAATTGTTATAAAAGTTATATGATGTTATCATATGGTGGATATTATTAGAATATGAGTATGAGTTAGTTAAATATATACCGATGTAATCTTAATTGTAAACTTTGTTATTATGTGAATTTAGATTAACACACAACTAATTATTTATTGTATTATTAAAATCAAATTTCACAAACTATATATTTATGAGTGCTAAAATGGGCTAACCCGTCTTTTTAATCTGTCTCGAATTAGCATGTTATCTTGCCTGTTTTGACAAAACAACCCACAAAGGACCGAAATTGTAAAAACATAACCATAACGACCATATTACCGTATAATATAAATATTTACTAATTTTATCAAGTTAAAATATTTTTTAATAATAAGATTTATATCATTTGATCTAATTATGGTTCAATTAAATTAACAGATTAAATCAAACATAAATTTTTAAATTTTTGGACGTGACTCAAAGTTTCAAATTCGGATTAAAATCTCTTTTCTTAGTTATCAAGGCAACTACGTACAAATATAAAATATACATTTAATCTCTACAATTATTGATTAATGTTATTATATTTTAAATAATTTAATTAATTAAATATATATTAAATGTTATTTATAAATATTATAATTAATTAGAATATCCATATCTAATAATAAAGATATTATATAAATTATTTATAAAAAAAATATGTTTGGCAACAAGTATAGTTATCCACATAAATTATAACTATTTATTTTTGTTTAGACCTCTTTGTTTTAATAGTATAGATATATACTACAATAGTTTATATATACTGTATTTACTAGCATTAGCTCAACTGTATAAAATTTTACCAAATACATTTTGACTCGACTTTTTTCACCGTGACACTGTAATAAACACTGTAATTAGACACATTCCTGTTTCCTAATCTTATTTTCGTCCTACTACATTTCATTTACATTGGTATTGGGAAACAGGAATGATCTGATAAATTATTTGTAAACTGATGCTTAGTCAAAATAAAAAAAAAAAATTTGTAAACTGATGTAAAAGTTTTATTTTATACATATAACTGCAAATAAACACAATGTTGGTAGTAAAGTCGGTCGAATATTCCCAACTATACCTTGAAATATTTATATAATCTAAAAATACATTTTCAACAGCTATGCCAATGACGGAATTAGATTCTAAAACGTAAGATTTGAATAGTAATATAACAACAAAAGGAACTTTTGCTCACATCATGCATCAAAAAGATAGAGAGACCAAGTGGATTTTAAATTAAACTTTTTGAACGTAAGCATATAGGTAAAAAATGTAAGAATACAAAAGTTTGTGTAACAATCCATAAAACATATAAACCTTAAGGACAAATTTATAAAAGTAATTTTGTTTCCGCCGTTATAAATACATCACTCACCAGACAAAAGAAACTTGACCTGTCATGTCTTGGTTCTGAAACAGAGACAAAAAGATTTTCTTTTTGCCATTTTTGGTAAAACAAAAACAGAGTTTGACTTCTTTGTTCTGTTCATCAATTTCAAAATGGCTTCTTCAGATCTTTATATCTTTGATAGGTCTTCTTCATCTTCTTCCTCAATTTTCCGAAATTCTAGTCCAGATATGTTTTCTTCAGACACAACAACTACAGAGTTGTTATGCAACAACGAACTTTACTCTGTTGATGAATCTCTCAGCATTTTTGACCATTTTACCCCTCACCTCCTCTCTTCATCTCCTCCAAGCGATCTTCTTGGAACCCTAACTCTATCTCATCAAATTCCCACCGGATTATATCCAGATTTCTCCGATGCCGTCAAAACAGAGCAGTTTTACGCCGGCTCCGGTCATAATCAAACGGAAACGGTTGCATCAATGGCGCGAAGCTACAGTGCGATAGAGAATGCAGGGAGGTATATGCAGAGAAGCTTCAGTAGCAATTCGGTCGACGGAAAACCAAACCAGATTCCGTTCAACAACATTCCGATAATGGATTCATTAAATATCCATTACAATACCTTGAACTCGCCGGAAAATGACTTCTTTTCCGGTCAGATGATGCGACGAGTCTACAGCACAGGAGATTTGCAGGTTTCTGTTTTTTTTGCTCTGTTTTTTTTTGTAATCTTACTAAAAGTTTTGATTTTGAATTTGTTTTTCAGAACCCAAGAAGGAATTTTGCAGAGCAGATATCGTCGGAGAACTCGTCTGCGCCGTTTTCCGACGAACAGAATTTTAAGGTGGGACGTTATAGTGCAGAAGAACGTAAAGAGAAGATCTCAAAGTACAGAGCTAAACGAAACCACAGAAATTTTACTAAAACTATTAAGGTAACAATTTTATTACATTTTCCAAATTTTGAAGCCTTTTTTTTTCCTTTATTTTGAATCTTTGATTATAAAATCTTTTTTTTTCTTTTCTTTTGGATGAAAAAAAAAAAAAAGTATGCATGCCGGAAAACGTTAGCGGACAGTAGACCTCGAATACGTGGCAGATTCGCACGGAACGACGAAGTTGTAGAAATCCCCAACATTGAAGACGACGACGACGCAGAGCTTTGGGTACGTAAATCAAACTCATAACCTAGTTTTTTTTTGTTTTTCTTCTATTTGAACATTATTTTTTTTTATCAAAATACCAAAGATTATGTAAGGAAATGATTGTGCTAATGTCGTTGTTGTGTCATAATCCGTATTTTTAATTTGATAATACTAAATTCTAAATCGGAACTTTTAGACACTCCTACATATATAGTTTTAGCTTTGTATGGCTAGCATGATAAAAAAAAAAAAAAAAAATCTCATACCAATCTTACAAAGTTAAAACCATATATGTAGGCATGTCTAAAAGTTCCAATTTAGAATTTAGTATCAAATTGTTTTGTACATAGTATGAGAAAAAAATCACATACAGCTGCGCTTCGCTTCACAACTGTTTTAAAAGATATACTATTGTGAAGTTGTAGAGATAAAATATAATTTTGTTTTTAACGGATTTTGCATGTATTAATTTAGATACAATGAACAACACAAATGCATATATTGTAGTTGTGAAATAGGTGTAGTTTATAAAGATTGACCTCTTATGTATTAAAATAATAATGATGGCCAGAAATTGGATGGGCTGCATGAGGAAGATGAAGCTTTTATGAGCAGCTTTGTGGTGCAACAGTCGCATTTGCAATACACAACTTCGTCTTCTTCTTCTTTCTGGTGAAAGTAACACTCTTACTAAGACCAACGGTCCAATAATAATTCTTCGAAGAATGTAAATTTAAATAAGTTACATTGTATTTGTTTTGGTTATTTGACCTTTTTTGTATTGAAAATGACTTGTCAGTTGTCCTTTCCTTTTAATATGAATGTTGAAATTTAATAATTTAATTTCAACGTATGCACAAATCCTTGACCCGGGAAGAAGATTCTGTAATATAATGTCAATTAAATAGACATTTTGATTAGTGGACCGAAACTTTTATTTTTTTATGCTCTTTATCATGAAATTATATTATCATTTAGTAATCCCAACCATAGAGGATCAAGGTCATGTTAGTGTACGAAAAGCATAGGGAATTATTGCATTTATATTTGCTTAACTCAAATGACCCACTTTTTGTTTTATTTATTTATTTTTTGGCTAAAGGGTTTTGTTTTCGTTATATTAGAGTAAGTAAATGATCAATTTGATTCATTAGAGTAAGTAAATGATCAATTTGAATTTATTAGATGAGATTAATTTTGAGATACTTGAGTTTGAGGATCTTTCATTCCACGAATCAGAGTTGGAGATAGTTTGTTTAATAAAACTGATGAAAATGAGAATGAAGAAGATGTTCTAAATCTTTAACTTTCAACGTTATGATATTTAGCTTTAGTTAAACTATTTAATATTTATGTAGTAGATTTGTATTAATTTAAACTATCTATTTCAAAAATATATATAATGTAGATGTTTAATGTTTGATTATATATTTATCCTATTATCATACATATATACACAACACATGTTTCTAAAACTTCTCCATTCTTATGTTTTTTTTTTAAAAGTCATTTCCGTGTTTCGAAATATTTCGCGTACTCATTTTTGTTTCCATGCAATTTAGATCGAGAAAACCATATTTGTTTTTTTGTGTGTTTTTGTTGTCAAAGTTTATCTATATGCAGTTTTAAGTATCTATGTAAAAAAAACTAAAAAAATATAAATATTCAAAAATGAATAAGTATAACTTAGTCGTCTTTATATATATATATATATTAAAGAGAGAATTCCATTTTTTTTTGTTAACTCATGTGATCCGGCTGAACTAAAAGACCGCGAACTCCAACCGATGCAGGATGGCAAGTCTTATCGTACCGAGGACCCACACATCATCCCTCATCACCGACTAATCATGGGGTTTGGAGAGACCATGTGAAAGCTCCGATGGCCAAATGGATTAAATGTTGCAATTTCGTTCATGCGGGAAATCGATTTCTGGCCTAATTCAACATGACAACTCTCACTACATAAATGAATCACCCCACTACCACCACTTGGTTAAGAGATAATTTCATTCTATATAAGAGCCATGACTTTATTTTATATAAACAATCCATGCGACATTTTATATAAAGTCATGGATTGTTTATATATAAAGAGAGAATGGAATTCTGTAATATTTTATATAAAATTATTATATACTCACTTAACTATTGGTGTTAATCTCTTCGATGTATGTTAAAAGTGTTTTTTTTTAGTTTGTGAATTTTTTTTGTTTTGACAGAGTTTGTGAATTATAAACCATAAACGTGTTAATTTCCCTTCATATTATTGGCCGCCAGATGAAAATACAAATTAAATACTGCATTGGGGCGTTGACCTTTCTCTCTAATTATATGCGTCAGCGTTACGTTGATTTTTACAGTAAGAACGTAGGAGTATTTGTATGTTTGTTTGTTTTTTTTGTCGACGGGAGTATTTGGTTAATATTAATTTTCTAAAATAATAAGTGGTAATAATTTATGGATTTTTTTTATAATGAAATTTTTGTCGACATCGATCGATGATTAGTGTAGGATTTGGTTTAGGATGATCCCGATAATAAAAAAACATCATAAATAATGGGTTTAGAATTAAAATTTTTGTGGATTTTTTTTATAATGAAATTTTTGCGAATTTAATATCTTTTGTTTTTTCCCTTCACAGTAGTCTACTGATCTAGTATATATTACCACTTTATTAGTTTTTTTCTTATAAACAAAAGAAATAACCAGTTTATTAGTTTATCGCCGAATTAATTAAATGGTATACAATTTTTGTTGACCACTCTATTAGTTTTTTTTTTTTACCATCTATCTTTATTTATATATAACATCCAATATTACATTTCAAGTACAAAGATAATAAGATAAAATTTTTTGAAAAACAATAAAACAAAAGAAATAAATATGACAATGCTTTTCGGAAAAAAAAGCCTCACTCGTTCTTATATTCGCATTCGATATAATGTGATCTTCATATTTGGTTATCAACATAACCAATTTAAACACCATTTCCTCATATTGTATTACATTGACTAATTCCCAATTTAGATCCAGATGTTATTTAGTTAAGAATCCAATGTACTGATTCTTCCGAAAAAAATAAAGTTTGGGACTGCCAATATTCAACGATTGTACGAATATCGTCATACAACAAAGAGGGAACACCTTCGACTCCAAACCATCGTCTCTTCCATGGTGGTTGTTTCCAAAGCAAAGTTATTAAGATGAGAACACATAAGTCGTTGGAAACCAAGTCCAACAAAAAAGTGGTTGAAAATCGCCGACCAAAAGCAGGAAATAAATCGCCGACCGGAAGTTTAGATTTAATAATCAATCCAATGTATATTCTTTTCTCCCACCACAATTCACTCATTCAAACAAATTTTCTCCTATCAATTGAGTTTTGGTCTAGTAGTGTTATTTAAAGGGTAAGTTAAATATATAGCCTCAAATAACTTAAAAATTAAGTAAATAGCCTTCAATAACTGAAAATTAGTTTTAGAAAAAGTAATGTGATGATTCGGACGAAAATACCGCTACTAATAAACAAGTATTTTTTATACATATCTATTTGATTATCACAATAACTTATATTAAACTCATATTTGATTATCAAGATAACTCATATTTATTGATATCTATTTGATTATCAAGATAACTCATATTGATAATTCTTATTATCATTATCAAGATAAATAATATTTGATCATAGATATTTATTCGATTATCAAGATAACTCACATCGATAACTGATAAGTAGGATTTTTCCTAAGAATCAATCCTAAATATGCTCATGTCATTGCAATATTTTAGGTGTCAATCCAATTGGGGTTTGTTCAATGCAACAAGAATGCAAGAAACTTTTTAATCCAAGCAAACAAGTGTGGTTTTGGTTTTCTAACAACCTAATGATTCAAATTTAAACAAGCAAATAATAAGCAATGCTAAACGAGATTAAAAAATTAATAAAGGCAAGCTCTTGGATGACGTTATTGACTTTGGGGACTTCAATGATCAACCTATAATGTCATTTCACACAATCAAGGAATTTCTCTTAGCTTAGAACACTTAAACAAGATTAATCCACTCTCAAGGCCTTAATCACTTTGCTAATTAACTAATCAAGAACAAATTCTCATTTGTGAAAATTTAATTAACAAGCATTAATCATAAGTTCCAATAGCCCTAATACTCCTTAAACAACTACTCTCATAGGTTAAGCAAGTAAAATCTCTTATTTAGCTCTTTGGGGAATTTCATCGAACACTTTGTGAGCACAAAATTCCCTATGATCTAGATTAACTCTCTCAAGCCTAATCTAGCATTATGAACACTAAATAAGAGAGGAAAGGTGTAAACTAAGCCCTAGACATCATAGATCAATCACTAAATTCTCCTAATCTACCTCATCCATGAGCTCTAACAAGAACTACTCACTAATCATGAAGAACACACAAAATATCATGAAAGAGGTGTTGTTAATCATGATTAGAAAATAGAAAGATGAAAGATTAGAAGAGATTAAGAAACTAAAACTTGGATTGCATAAATAAAATCAAGATCTCTCTTACAAAATCCAAGAACCTTAAAAAGGAGATTTTTAGCATGAGAAGAAAGCTTAGATCCAAGAAAAATTAGGTTTAGAAAGTTTAAATAGTCAAAGGAGTCAAACTGGGTCAACTCTGGTCAAACTAGGTCAACTCTGGTCAATGACACTTACACCGACGTCACATCTCGGTATTGCACGTCGGTATTAAGGACTTATGAAGTTGCAGTCTCGGCCAGGCGGACATGTCTCTGGTAAATCAGCCATATCTCTCAAATCACACGTCCGAATGACTTTATTCCAACTCCTGTGGACAGCTAACTCACTAGGCTACAACTTTTGTGAAGACCACATAAGCTAAGTCGGATTGGAGACCCCTCTTTCGGCCAGATCTTTCAGACACCTCGGGTGAGCTCTGCTGGTTTGGGTGAGAAACTGTCATGAGGAGGTGCACCGATGTCACAGCTCGGTATTGCACGTCGGTATTAAGGAATTTTGCTCCTGTTTCTACACCGAGGAGCAACACCGATGTGTGACCTCGGTGTNTCCACTCTCAAGGCCTTAATCACTTTGCTAATTAACTAATCAAGAACAAATTCTCATTTGTGAAAATTTAATTAACAAGCATTAATCATAAGTTCCAATAGCCCTAATACTCCTTAAACAACTACTCTCATAGGTTAAGCAAGTAAAATCTCTTATTTAGCTCTTTGGGGAATTTCATCGAACACCTTGTGAGCACAAAATTCCCTATGATCTAGATTAACTCTCTCAAGCCTAATCTAGCATTATGAACACTAAATAAGAGAGGAAATATGTAAACTAAGCCCTAGACATCATAGATCAATCACTAAATTCCCCTAATCTACCTCATCCATGAGCTCTAAAAAGAACTACTCACTAATCATGAAGAACACACAAAATCTCATGAAAGAGGTGTTGTTAATCATGATTAGAGAATAGAAAGATGAAAGATTAGAAGAGATTAAGAAACTAAAACTTGGATTGCATAAATAAAATCAAGATCTCTCTTACAAAATCTAAGAACCTTAAAAAGGAGATTTTTAGCATGAGAAGAAAGCTTAGATCCAAGAAAAATTAGGTTTAGAAAGTTTAAATAGTCAAAGAAGTCAAACTGGGTCAACTCTGGTTAAACTAGGTCAACTTTGGTCAATGACACTTACACCGACGTCACATCTCGGTATTGCACGTCGGTATTAAGGACTTCTGAAGTTGCGGTCTCGGCCAGGCGGACATATCTCTGGTAAATCAGCCATATCTCTCAAACCACATGTCCGAATGACTTGATTCCAAATCTTGTGGAAAGCTAACTCACTAGGCTACAACTTTTGTGAAGAACACATAAGCTAATTCAGATTGGAGATCCCTATTTTTGCCAGATCTTTTAGACACCTCGGGTGAGCTCGGCTGGTTTGGGTGAGAAACTGTCATGAGGAGGTGCACCGATGTCACAGCTCGGTATTGCACGTCGGTATTAAGGAATTTTGCTCCTGTTTCTACACCGAGGAGCAACACCGATGTGTGACCTCGGTGTAGTCCCCTGAAGCTTCGATACTGATGTCACATGTCAGTGTTGGGCGAAGTTGTCTCGGCAGGCGGATATGTGGTGATGGTGGATTTAGCACCCCACCCTAACCCAATACAAATCAAGGTCGGCCCATCAAAATCGGCCCATGAAGAATGAAGCCCATTTGCGGTGACGTCAGCGGTGACGTCACGTCCCACTTGCTCGCCCACTAGTCCGGATTTCAAGGGAAAAGGAATCGAGTTTAGCCACCGAGGAACCTTATAAATAAGGTGGAAGAGAGAGAAAGAAGGATTTTTTATACTTTTTTGGGAGGACTTTCCTCAGAAGGAAGAATTCTAGAGAGAGAAAATGACATCACCGAGCTCAACCCTTCGAAAATAACAATCATGATAAAAGTCAACGCCGAACTCACTCTCCTCACACATGACGATGCCGACCTCGCTCTCGTCAACACGACCAAAGAAATCATGACCACGACGAGAAATAGACCAAATACGCCGACCTCGCGGAACACACCGAACTCATGAGACCATGCCGAACTCGCCGAGGAACACTTACCGAACATGACGATCTCAAACTTAACACGACGAACTCACCAAGGAAACGAGCTCGTGCCAAGTAAGGAGCACGAGGTGAAGACGACCACGCAATCATGACGACAAACCGAGATCGGCAACAAACCGAACGACAACAAAAACAAATCAAGGACATGCATGATCACGTACATGGTGATCACGGGAAACACCACAAGAGGAGACAAACCAAGCAACGTGCATGTCAAGCAACATGCATGCATGACCATGAAAGATGACGACCAACAAGTGAACATTTGCCGAGCTCACACGAGCATGTAACCATGCCGATCTCACTTGACAACGTGCCGAGCTCCCACGATCATGACACATGCCGATCATGAAGACGTTCCGACCATGAAGACGTTCCGACCATGAAGACGTACCGAACTGGACATGCCGAACTCATCATCACGATCACGGCAAAGGAGGCCGAGCATGACGAAAGATGGAGACGTGCCGAACGTGAAAACGTACCGAGCTCACTTGAAACAACGCCGAGCTCACTCTACCGAGCTTACTCACTATACCGAGCTCATTCAAAACCACGCCGAACACACCTAACGAGTTCTCCGACTTCGCCATCTTTGTAACTCGGCAGCCCGCCAAACTCCATTATGTAACCGTGTGAACTACGATCTGGCTTGATCCCCATCTCGGGGTACGTAGGCAGCCCTTCGGGGTTCAGCTATAAAATCAATTCTTCTTCTCCACCGTCTTAGCTCATCGTCGTCGAGACTAGGCCGACCTTCACTTCGATCTTACATCGAACCTTGATGGTCGGACGACCGACCTGGTTCACCGGCCATCTCGGCTTATTCTTGTGTGATTATCGGGTTGTGCTAAACCCGGTATCAACAATATGTCTTTAGTAAAACCGTGATATCTCCCGAACCACACGTCCAAATGGCTTGATTCAAACTCCGTTAGAAAGATAACTCATCCCTCTAAAACTTTCATGAACATCTCCAAAGCTAAATCAGATCGGAGAGCCTTCGTTATGCAGGTTCTTTTTGGATGGTTCGGATGACCCTTGCATTATACTTTGGTCCATATCTCCAAATATACCCGAATTGTCTCCAATCACCTAGAAAATACTCCAAAACATGCAAGAACTCACTAGGACCTAATGCAAACGTCCTAAACTCTAAATGAGACCTAAATGCAAGACAAAACCATGATTATGCATGCAAATGACACAAAACTCTAAGTAAAATGCATGCTAGAACATGTAAAACACGAAGACATCAATTCCCCCAAACTTAATCATTTGCTTGTCCTCAAGCAAACAAGACCAATAAGGAAGAGAGGATTAAAAACGGGAGCTCAAATCCAAGAGTACCATAAAAAGAATTCAAGCCCAATGTCCAAGTTGTCAATTTCATTATGCGATCAAACAAGCTTACTCAAAAGAAACTAGTCATGCCTATCCTTACATGAATTATGATCGAATCTCAACCTACACAAGCGTTCCTATCATCCAATCCTTTAACATTCAATTAATGGTTTCAAGTGAATCATGTTCATGCAAGGTAAATAAACTCATTTGGTTAAGGACAATGTTTTGAGATAAAAACGATCTCAATACATGTGGCGGTTATAAAACAAGGGATCTTTCAACGAAGGAATGAACTTTGGCAAAATGCTAAAGGTGAAAAGCAATTGATGCATACAAGGTTAGACTTCCATCTACCCAATGCCCCAATACAAATTCGACCCTACTTCTAAACCCTCAAAGTAACAATCCTAGCTACCCTTCCACAAGGCACTTTGCCTTCTTATGCGACATCTCTTCATCATCTTTCTCTTCTTTAAGCGCTTAGGGGATTTCTTCTTCACCAAATGGTTTGGCTTACATTATTTTCCTTGACTTAGCTCTTCTTTTAATTTCTTTAGTCTCTTTCATTTTCTTTTCTAGCTTGCTTTAGCCATTTTGGCTTCATTTCTTTCTTTTCAAAGTTAGAGACTATCTTTTTCAACACTTAGAGCTAAACCAAATCTATCCTTACCAACCATTTCGAACTTGCTTCCCCTAATCCTTCTCTCAAATTTCTTTCTTTCCATCAATTTTTCCAATCCCAACACCCTTCTTTCTTTCTTTTTCACCCATTTCCCCTCACCTCAAGTACCAACCTATCTAACTTAGCATAACCTAGCTCATTGATGCGCGAGCTAGTTCTACATGAAAGCCTTTCCTTGTCGCTCCAAACCCAACACTTTTTGCTAAGTTCATTCAAAAACAAGGCCTCACAACGCTCACTAAAGATGTAGGCTTGAAAGAAGGTTAAGTTCAAGGCGGGGTGAACCATTCCAAAGGTGGGAATTGGCTACTTGGGCCAACAAGAGTGGTAAAAAAAAAGGATAAGATGACCCAAGTATGTATGTGGTATCCATGAGTTCATAATTCAATGCATGAACACGATAATTAAAATGTCAAGATTAATGGTTTTCACTTAAGTAGGATCAGACTCAAATCAAAACTTGCTTCAATCAAGATAAGAGTAATAAGACATGAGATCAAAGTATGGTTCATTCTTAATTTCTAACACGAGATCAAAGCATCAAATGACTAGCAACTAGGGCATTGGACTAAGCTCTAAATATGATACTCTACAAGGAAAAATATATCATTGCTCCCAATGCACATGCAATGCAACCTTATATGCTATGCATCTAGACTCAATCCTACACATGAGATGTAAGTAGATGCTTTCATTTTAAAACATTTTCAATTTTTTTCAAAATTATTGAAAATGCATGAGACTCAAGACGCAAAATACAAAATAAGAACACAAAACACAGGGTTAGATACCGGTCCCTCCCCCAAACTTAAATCACACTGTCCAGGTCTGAAATAAATTCAAGGAAGAGACCCAAAACAAAAGATGATACGCTAAGACTCAAAAGGAAAGAGCTACTTACAATGGAGGAGTGTTACTATGTGAATGGAGAGAATGGAGAGCTTCCAAACAACCTTGCCACCTTGCCACGACCTTGTTACCATCAAGAACCTTGCACCCACTCAACAAAAAGATCAAAAACGCCCAAGAAACATAAAATTAAACTAGAAAGCAAAGAGAATATGTACACTGATAAATATGGGAATGTCTCCCAAGCGCACTTTGTTTAGAGTCACTAAGTTTGACTTTTGTTACCCTTTTAGGCGTGTGATGGAGGAGTGTGAGCACTCCATGGCGGATCTTTGAGCTCGAGCTTGAGCACCTTGCTCATGACATCTTGAAGACTGGCTTGCCTTTTCTCTTTGAGCTCCGGTGTAAGGATCGCTTTGACCAAGGCAAAAGGCTTGGATCGTCCCTTGCACTTGATCTTGTACTCAATCACTCCATCTTTGTACTTCCAAGGAGTGAGAGTCATCATAGAAGGCTGGTCTAGCATGGCCTTGTCTTCATGAAGCAAACTTGGCCCGTTTCTCACTTTAGCCTTGGCCTTTGTCCCCTTCGTGGCGTTCTTGCTACCCTCATTTTGATTCTCCATTGCGATTGGGGGGAGTGATTCCAAGCAAGCTTTGTCAAATCCCGAAGCTTCTCTACCATTACCATACCCCAAAACCTTTCCCTCATGAAGCTTCTCTTTCTCTTCATAAACCGTTGGGGGTGGAGCTTTATCAACCATCTCACATCTACCCATATACTTCACTTCCTCATCACGGTACCCATCATCTTCAATGGTGATTGTGCCACATAGTTTGTTGGAAGAAGCCTTCATTGGGTAATGAACCTTGTCGTTCACATTGATGAGAACTACTCTTCGGTTTTTGAAGTTCATGCTTGCACCGGTAGTGTTGAGGAATGGAGTTCCAAGGAGGAGTGGGAGCTTGTTGGCCTTCTTCATTTCCATAACGACAAAGTCCGTTGGGACTATACAATCCCCGACTTTGAGTGGGTAATCTTCAAGAAGACCAAGTGGCTTCCGTGAAGAAGCGTCTCCAAAAGTGATGGGTGATGAGTGATGCTTCTTATCCCTAGACTCTTAAACATCTCACGAGACATGACATTCACACTTGAACCGGAGTCACATAGAGCATCCTCAATTTCCAAATCACTAAGAGAGCAAGTGATGGAGAACTTACCGGGATTCCCAAGCTTGGGGAGAGACTTAGGCTCAATCCTTGTCGTGCTTGGTGAATCAATGCAATCGACACTACCCTTGTCTTCAACCATGGTCACGTCGTCATCATTCCCAAAAGTCATCCCCCCACCTTGTTCCTCGATGTCCACATTGAACTTCAAGGGAACGTCTTTAGGGGAAAGCGCTTCGACATGTGAACCATAAAGTAGAGACTCAATTTCTCTAATGGTGGCTTCATGATCATCAATGGGGCGTGATTCATATGAGAAGGTGACATTGCAATACTCCTTTTAGGTTTGTATGGCTTTCCCATTTGAAGAACCTTGTTGCACTTTGTCTCCATTGGTTCATTTGGTCTCCATTTGGTGTACTTTTGAACTCAATGCCTCAAACTTTTTATGTAGATCATTGTAGGAGCAAGCCATTTTGGTATGGATTTCCTCCATCTTCTTGCTCACATCCATTGCTCCATTAGCTTGTCCTTGAAGAAGTTGTTGAAGCATGTTCTTCATATCAAGGTCTTGAGGCATGGAGTTATTGCTTTGAGGACCGGATTGAGGAATGAATGGAGCTTTGTTGTAGTGGCCTCCTTGGTTCCCTTGAAATTGATTTTGAGGGACAAAGCTTTGTTGTTGATTGTTGTTGAAGTTCTTTTGATAGCCACCATGATTCCCGACATAGTGCACTTCTTCTTTGTTTCTCAAATCCACCATGTGTTCTTGGAACCCTTGGTTTGCCTCACAATCACCAACAAAGTGAACCGCCTTTTGAGATGTAGTGATAAGCTTGTCAAGCTTATCTAACTTTTCACTTAGAGCTTTCATCTCTTTGGTTCGTCGTTGTTCCTCAAAGTCGCTTGTGGTCCTTGTAGACCGATCATACTCATCACCATATGTTCCATCACTCAAAGCAAGGTTCTCAACCAACTCCATTGCTTCATTCACGTTCTTGGCCAAGAAATTTCCATTAGAAGTGGTATCAAGCAACATACGGATCTTTGGAAGTGCTCCACGGTAGAGTGTGCTCAAGAGGGAAGCATCCGAGAATCCATGATGAGGGCATTGCGTTGTATAGCCCCTAAACCGCTCCCAAGCTTTATTGAAGCTCTCATTTGCTCTTTGAGTGAAGCTCAAGATCTTATTTCGTAACTTAGCCGTTCTAGAATGGGGGAAGAACTTGGCAAGAAATGCGGTTTTGCATTGATTCCAAGAAGTGATGGAACCTTGGGGAAGGTTCTTTTCCCATTGCCTTGCCTTGTCCCCAAGGGAGAATGGGAACAACTCTGGTCAAACTAGGTCAACTCTGGTCAATGGCACTTACACCGACGTCACATCTCGGTATTGCACGTCGGTATTAAGGACTTCTGAAGTTGCGGTCTCGGCCAGGCGGACATGTCTCTGGTAAATCAGCCATATCTCTCAAACCACACGTCCGAATGACTTTATTCCAACTCCTGTGGACAGCTAACTCACTAGGCTACAACTTTTGTGAAGACCACATAAGCTAAGTCGGATTGTAGACCCCTCTTTCGGCCAGATCTTTCAGACACCTCGGGTGAGCTCGGCTGGTTTGGGTGAGAAACTGTCATGAGGAGGTGCACCGATGTCACAGCTCGGTATTGCACGTCGATATTAAGGAATTTTGCTCCTGTTTCTACACCGAGGAGCAACACCGATGTGTGACCTCGGTGTAGTCCCCTGAAGCTTCTATACCGACGTCACATGTCGGTGTTGGGCGAAGCTGTCTCGGCAGGCGGATATGTCTTTAGTAAAACCGTGATATCTCCCGAACCACACGTCCAAATGGCTTGATTCAAACTCCGGTAGAAAGATAACTCATCCCTCTACAGCTTTCATGAACACCTACGAAGCTAAATCAGATCGGAGAGCCTTAGTTCTGCAGGTTATTTTGGACGGTTTGGATGACCCTTGCATTCTACTTTGGTCCATTTCTCCAAATATACCCAAATTGCCTCCAATCACCTAGAAAATACTCCAAAACATGCAAGAACTCACTAGGACCTAATGCAAACGTCCTAAACTCTAAATGAGACCTAAATGCAAGACAAAACCATGATTATGCATGCAAATGACACAAAACTCTAAGTAAAATGCATGCTAGAACATGTAAAATACTAAGACATCAATAACTCTTATTATCAAGATAACTCATATTTGATTATAGATATCTATTTGATTATCAAGATAACTCATATTTGATACTAAACCATAAACCCTAAAAAGCTAAACTCTAACCCCTAATCATGAACTCTAAACCCTAACCCCTAATCATGAACTCTAAACCCTAAACCTTTAAATCATGAACCCTAAAACAATAAATCATAACCCTAAACCAAAAACACTAAACCATGAAATCCTAAACCATAAACTTGAACATTGAACCCTAACCTCATATTAATGTATAGAGAATTTATATATGAATTACTGATATTCGGATAACAATTTCAATTAAAAGATATGCGGATAACTATATACGAATAACAATGTTATCATCCGGACAAGTAGATATGAGAGGTTTACATGATATTTCATTTGTGAACAGTACATGTGAACAATGTCCAAACTTAAAAACTAATTTTCAGATTATTGAGGGTCCTGCATTGCTATTACTCTTATTTTAAACCTTTTATATAATGCAACTTCCAAAACCCTAGTTCGAATCCCATTTAGAAGGGACATCGATTTCTTCGAAATAGAATACATGTCGACTCTTTAAAACTTCCTCACATTTTTTTTTTCCTTTCTATGATTAGTAGATTTTGGATTAAAATGCGTATATTTCTTCGAACTCGGAATCACACCATATTATATGGTTATGGCCAGAGGCGGCGCTGAACCGGAGCAAATGAACAGGGCCCAAAATTTTTGAGAAATTTTTAGGGTCTATATTTGTATTTTTTAGAGCCCATATTTATTTTGTTTTTTTTAATCAGATAAACCTTTTTTTTAATCAGATAAGTATGGTTGGTTATTAAAGGGCTAATTTTTTTATAAGTATGGTTATTGAAGGGCCAATTTTTACTAATAGCACAAGGACTCCATATTTTCAGAGCCGCCCCTGGTTCTGGCTCAAATATCAATTGATCATGTAACCTCTAAATTTTGCTTTTAATGATTTTCCAATTGAACGGCCGACATTTGGTCGAATTATTCTAGTGATGTACCTCTTATGAAGTTATCATTAAGAACACTTGAGGAAAATGCCTTTTAGCATAATTGGTAATTTGACTGAACAAAACTCTCTAATCGGAAAAGAGAAAGAAAACAAAAGAAGAAACGGAGAAGCTCACATGTGTTTTTCTTGTATTTAAAATTGTTTCTTTTTGCATTGTGGAGGAAAAAAAATCTAAAGGGCGGGAATATAGCATTTTCAAGGAAGATTCATCCATTTATTCATAGTTTAATATGTTTTCTATTTTGTTAAAAATAATTGCGAAGTGATGTCAAATCCAATAGCCATTATTAGACATTTAGACTGTGATAACAAACTATAAGAAGTAAAGAGCAACACCAATAATACAAATAAATAATACAGTAATATTACTAATCATGACTTAGCGAACACAAAGACTTCAAGTTTCAAAAAGATTCAAGTATTGGGCGGCATGTTCCCCCTATATATTATTTCATGTCATTAGCTGAATAATAATCAATTGATTATTTTATGCCTCTTCTTTTCAAAATATATTTTAAGTTAAAATAAATCAAGTTGTATCTTTGTATATGAAAATAAGCGGTTTGGTTCTAATTGAAACAAAAATATTAATTTTTATTCGACGGACACGTTAAGTTACCACATCTGTTACTATAAAAATTGTAAATTTTGGAATTACTCCACCAACGGGAAATTTGTAACCGGTTGCTTAAACAAACAAAAAAAGGAATTTGTCTACACACTAGCTAATCATCAAATCCTATTAATTCTTTTTGTTTTGTTTTCAAATTATAAATTGTGGAATCTTGTTTCCAAAATATATATATATATATTTTTTTGATAACCGAGAAGGGTCTCAGGCCGGAGTCCAAACTAGTCTCCCGAAACCCGGACAAGCATCCATTTTTTTTTCTACCTAGTATTGGGCATCTCCAGGTGGCCAAATGGAAAATGGTTTAATAATTCTGCGTTTGCGGAGAGTCGATACTTGGTTTAGACCAACATGACGACTCCTCCGCAAGTGAGAACCACCTCACCACCACCACTTATTATTATTTTTTTTCTTCGTGAGCTATAGTAAAAATGTAAACTATATACTTTTTTCTGAGGGAAATAGAAATTATTCTCATTTCTTCCTTTATTTCTGTCTTCGTTATTCCTTTGTTGCTTCTAAAGGGCAGTTTTCTCAATGATTCCAATCAAATTGTATGTTTCTACAAATCATGTTGTGAAAAATCGAGGCAACAAAAGAAAGAAAAGGTTTCTAATATTTTTTAGCTTACAAGAATATTTGAGATGCCATTATAAGAGGAATTTACACCTGTACAATTTCTCAATCAAAGCAATATTTAGACAAATACTGTATAAAACATGTAAAGACTTTGAAGCTATAAAGTATTAAATATTCTTTGAAGATAGAAGAACATTTGTTTATATATAGAATCGTTACATTATGGGATTCGTGACTTTGTGTCATGAACAGCTTAATTAGGAAAACAAAATTTTACTTTTAAATGTTAGGGAATCTAAAATTGATTCTTCTTCGTGTACCAAATAGTTAATGGAGGAAAATGGTAATCAAAGGACCTTTTATGTATTGGCAATAATCAAATTCTAACCAAAGCATGATTCCAAATTTTTATCTTTTTGACCAACAGCATTACATTTACATTATAATATTTTTTTCTGTCTAACCGTACTTGCTAATAGTCTTTTTTTCCCCATCACGCGAATGCTACAAGTATTCGGTAAATCATAAAAAAAGTATTTACCAAAAAACTATGTTTTGATCGTTTTCTAGTAGAAATAAGCTTGACCAATACATTTCATAACAGAGTAGAAGGTTATTCGTTCAATAACTAGTCTAAATATAAATATTTCTACATGTCGATCGAATCTTAAGATTCGATCGAGCAAGACTACAAAAAATATTGCAAGTTATAAATTTCAATGATCAAAGGTTTTGGGTGAACGTTTTTTACGGATGTCCACATTATTTATAACATTTTAAATTTGTATGTTTTTTCTTTATAATCGCAAGAAGTTCCCTACGTTTGGTCCTTAAATCTATTTAGATTCAAAACCATCATTTGATCATATTTACGAGAGTCTACAAAGTAATATTATTGCTCTTAAAAATGTAGCATTTTGGATTCAGTTTTTTTTGCATGTTATATGTTGTATTAGTATATATTTGGTGTCAATAGCTATATAACTATAAATCGTTACTAGCAGAAAGTTAGCAAAGACGTTTGGCATGTACATATGAGAAGTTTTAAAATACGAGAATTTTGTATGTGTTAGCTTATTAATCGTCGAGCTATTTTCATTTCGTCTCTTTCACTAATCGTTATGTTAAATTGTGACATTTAAAAGAAATCGGCATAATTAAAAAGATTAGAACTTTAATGGAGCTAAAAGAAGATAACTAATTTTTGAGAGGGTTCTTTTAGGAAAACATGTCCTAGAAAGAATCTTCCAATTTGATACCAATCAGCTAGCTTGTATTGTACATTAACCTTTTTCTTTAACCAAATTACTTATACTGTGATCTTAAAGGAAGTAATGATAGTTTGAGCTCAAATCCGGTCCTTCTTTACGGAAAAATGTTTATTTATTCTCTTTGTTGTGCTCCACTTGACGGGAGATAAAGAGAGACACAAAAGAACAAAACCGAAAATTACATAATGTAACATGTGGATAAATTAAGACGAACATCTAAATATGAAATATATTATAGTGTGAGAATTTTTTTTTTTTAACATTGGTATTATTATTATTCAACAAGATACAAATACAAGGGTACGATACAAACGAAAAACAAGGATCCAATTATTAGAGCTCATATCTGAGACTAGAGCAACACACATACAGATTCAGAACTAGAACCCTCCTTACCGCAAGAAAAAACCGGATGAGACCCCAAAGGAACCGCTTATACTGTTCAGTAGAGCCATATATGCGGAAACAACACCAGAGACGCAAAATATTCATCAAAGAGATAGACGCAAGGAAAGGTTGACATCAATGGTGAAAAACTCCATCACTACAAGAAATAAGTCTGAAACCGACGGCCAAAACCGTCGGTATCCCGTCGGAAACAGCCTTTCCTGACAGATTTCCGACGGTTTTCAACCGTCGGATCTATCTCCTCGGAAATCAAATTCCGTCGGAAATCCCTCGGAAAGTTCCGACGGATTTCCGAGGACCTAGTACCCTCGAACATTTCTGAGGGATTTTCGAGGACTTGTCCGTCCGGGTTAATTCCGACGGATTTCCGAGGGCTTAATTACCCGACGGAGTTTTCCTCGGAAATCCGTCGGAAATGTCCCGAGGGTACTAGGTACTCGGAAATCCGTCGGATAATTAATCCCTCAGAAATCCGTTGGAAATTTCCGAAGGATTTCCGACGGCTTTAAAAAATTCGATTTAAAA
>PKMM01023027.1:244665-259906 GCA_002933915.1 Eutrema heterophyllum | reverse complement strand
TTTTTAAAAATACATTTTCTAAAAACTTTTTTAATAAATAAATAAATATATAATTAAAATTCTTAGAATATGTATATATAATTCTTAGAATTTTCTAAAAAACAAAACATTTTAAAAAAATACATATATAAAAACGTTTTTAAAAAATATATTTTCTAAAAACGTTTTTAATACATATATTTATCAAAAACGTTTAAAAAAAATATATTTATCAAAAACGTTTAAAAAAATAAATTTATAAAAATCGTTTTTTATAATTATATGTATTAAAAACGTTTTTAAATAAATCTAATAATTCTAAGAATTTCAACAAAATCTACTTTCAAAACTAATCTAAAATATAATCACATATTCAACATAATCCACAAAAAAAAAATCCACAAATCCACAAAAATCAACCTAATCTAACAACCTAATCTAATTAACAATCTAACAACCTAATCTAATACCACAAATTCCACAAAAATCAACCTAATCTAACAATATAATCTAACAACAACAAAAAAAAAAATTGGGACTTACATTTGTGGGCTGGGCTGCGGTGGAGGCGGTGGGCAGGCGACGGTGGCGAGCTCTGGTGGCCGAGTAAGAAGAGAGAAGAAGACTCGGAAGAAGAAGAGAAGAAGAGAAGAAGAAAAGAAGAGAGAAAGGAAGAGAGAAGGAGTCGGCGAAGGCTGCAATCGGCGGCGAGAAGAGGAGATTGAGAAAGGATTTTGAAGATCGGAGAAGAAAATGAGAAAGAAGAAGGTCGTTTCGATATTTATAAAGCTTTCCGACGGACTAAATCCCTCGGGAATCCGTCGGAAATGAAATTAAATTAACCGCCTCGGTTTTAATTAATTTTAGTTCGGCGGTTTAAATTCCTGGGAAAAATTTCAGGGTCCGTCGGAAATCCCTCGGAAAATTTCGAGGGATTTCTGACAGACCGTGAAATTGCATGCATTTTCATTGGCCAGTCAACGCATACGGTTTGAACTTGGCATTTGTTTGGGTGTAAAACACTTATATATCGAGGTCCGTCAGAAATCCCTCAGAAATTTCGACGGATTTCCGACGGGTTTAGGGTTTAGGGTTTAGATTATGAAGATTTCATAAAATTTAGTGTTAAATAACCATTATTGATACATATTAATAAGAAAAACCTTTGAAAACCAAACAAAATTAGTTATTTTGGATTTCGTAACAATCGATCGATGAACAAGTTCAAGCTTTCATAAAAACACATTAAACATATAAGGATACTTACGTGTCTGATTAGGGTTTCAATTAAAAACTTTAAAATGTTTGATTCTTAATAACATTTCACAAAAAATAGTTTTAATTTGGTATTTCTACATTTATCAAGACCTAATTTGTTAAAAATCCCGCAAATTCGAGGTTTATTACCCTAAATCGTCGGAAATCCCTCGGAATTTTCCGACGGATTTAAGGTTTATCACATCAGTATTAGCCGAGGGGAATGTCCTGATTCTGAAATTGTCTTGGGTAATACTGAAAATGCATGAATCCGTCAAAAATCCCTCAGAAATTTCTGAGGGATTTCCGACGGATTGATGCATTTTCAATTTTAGCCGAGACAATTTCGGAATCCGGACATTCCTCTCGGCTAAAACTGAAAATGCACGAATCCGTCAAAATTCTCTCGGAAGTTTCCGAGAGAATTCCGACGGATTCGTGCATTTTCAGTTTTAGCCGAGACAATTTCAGAATGTGCCGGCTAAAACTGAAAATGCATCAATCCGTCGGAAATCCATTGGAAATTGCCGAGGGATTTCCGACGGATTCATGCATTTTCATTTTTGGCCGGCATGCTTGATGCATTTTCAGTTTACAAATCACAGATCTTGTAAAACAACTGAATCCAGCGGAAACGTATAAATATCTTACAAACAAAGCAATGAACGTATATACAAGAGGAGAAGTATTTACAAAGCAAGTATATATATATCCGTTGGAAATCGGTCAGAAATTACCCACCAATTTCCGACAGCTGATAATCGGTCGGAAAATTCCGACCGATTTCCGAGGGAATATAGGTTCGTCGATATTCCCTCGGAAATCCGTCGGAATATTCCGACAAATTTCCGAGGGAATTGAATACGTCGGAATTTTCCGATCGATTTTCGAGAGAATAAATCCGTCGGAATTCCCTCGATATACCCTTGGTATGCCATCAGAATTTTCCGACGGTTTGGAACCCGTTGGAAACGCCGTCGGAAATGCGCGTAATTTATTGTAGTGCATATCCGAGATGGAAGAGTAACCATTTTAGGACCGCCTCTGTCGTAACAACGACCAGATCTGAAACAAGGACTGCACAAGATACCCAAACAAGCAACAAATCGCAGACCAGATAGGATCAAAACAAAACAAACCCACATATTACAGAAATAAAAACAAAGACGGTCCAACACAGAGGCGGTCCATCACAAGCGGTCCAAACCCTGCAATGTACGTGGTCATGCTGCGCCTTTGCTCATCCAAGCCGGCACCACCACGACGCCGCCGTCGTCTTCCCAGACACATGTTGCCTAACAACCTCGTCGGAAAACACCACCGAAAAAAACCAAAACCAACAACAACCGAAGCAAAAAGAAGAGAGAAGGAAGATGAAACAACAGATCTAGATCTAGAATTGACTCGCCTAAGTGACCAGCAAAAGAAGCTTCGCCACCCCATCAACTAGAAACGACGGTCCAAACCCTGCAGTGTACGCGGTCATGCTGCGCCTTCGCTCATCCAAGCCGGCACCACCACGACGTCGCCGTCGTCTTCCCAGACACACGTTGCCTAACCACCTCGTCGGAAAACACCACCGAAAAAAACCAAAACCAACAACAATCGAAGCAAAAAGAAGAGAGAAGGATGAAGAAACAACATATCGATCTAGATCTAGAATTGACTCGCCTAAGTCACCAGCAAAAGAAGCTTCGCCACCCCATCAACTAGACAGAGCTAGCTAAGCATCTACAAGATCTAAAAAAATCAAACCAAACCAAGATCTGCAAATTCCAAAACCATGGTCGAAACCACAAACCTCCCCTCTCCAAACGAGACCCAAGCCAAAGGCAAAGACAAAACTAAAAAAGAAAAAGCAATAACCAGAGCTCAACCCCGACATCGGCGCTAAAGGAGCTGCCGCGTGCCGGTCACCGGAAGGAGACGCGAAGAAGACGATGAGGAAAGAAGGAGGAGAGACTTTCTCGATGAGAGAGAAAAAAGAGATTCAGTTTTTCATTATAGTGAGAATTTAACATTGCAAAAGAAGGAAGGTTGAAAAATATTGGGTGAATGAGGTGTATAGTTTCAGATAGTTGAAAAATTAAGTAAGTAGTTATACATAAGTCAAAATTAGTTCTACAAAAAGTAATTTCTAGATTCGGACGAAATTGCCCCTACAACTTACAACAACATAAATATTAAAAAGCATGGGACACATCATTTAATGCAAGTATTGAAATCTCTCTCTTTCGCCGGCGCAAGATAGATCCTGCAAAGATTTAGCTGAAGGTTATTTATTATTTAATAAAAAGTAACTTATGTGGATAAGAATTATTAAACACATTGTATAAAGAAGTGGGATCCGGACAACCCTAAGATAATAAATTATGTGGATAAGAATTGTTTAAACATATGAACTTTAAGTGGTTATCCCCTTGTCTGGGAAACTTGGTTATCTTCTAACACGCTATTGTCTTTGCTGCAATGACAATGTAATCGTTTGTATGACATTTTGATTGTGAAATGTTATGTTTAAAAAGTCCATTTACATTAACTTTCCAAACTTCGCCTGTAATGGGAAATTTTTGACTTCTCACTACATCCCATGTGATCTTCATTGAGAAATATACAAATAACTTTGTTATCTATATCTGGATAACTACATTAGCCATATATTTTGGTATTTTTTTCCTAAAACCTAAATCATAACCCTTAAACCATAAACCGTAAATCCTAAACACTAAACCCCTAACTCCTAAACCATAAACCCTAAACCCTAAATCCTAAACCCTAAATTTTGAACCCAAAACCTCATATCTCAAAAAAGTATCGGGTTTACATATAACTATATAATGAAAAAGTAAGTGATAACTTTGTTATTTGTATGTGGATAACTACATTACCTAGATAATTGGAGCGTTATTCTAAATCCTAAAACATAAACCCTAAACCCTAAACACTAAACCCTATTTTAACCATATAGTTTTTTTATTAAATCCCTTGTGTTTTTCAATGAAAAAGTAACTGCTAACTTTGTAATCTGATAGTCGACACTCTTCAATGGAAAAGTAACTGCTAACTTTGTTATCTTGTTTAACTTGCAACAATAAGAAACTATTGTTGAATTGGAAAAATGTATGGAAACGCTAAACCCTAAACCCTAAGTCATAACTCATAAACACTCAAGACTAAACCCTAAACCCTAAACCCAAAACCCCATATCTCAGAAAAAGTATCGGGTTTACAGATAACTATATAATGAAAAAATAAGTGATAACTTTGTTATATGTATGTGGATAACTACATTACCCTAAATCCTAAAACCTAAATCCTAAAACCTAAATCCTAAACCCTAAGTCCTAACTCCTAAAGAATAAACCTTTAACCATATAGTTTTCATTAAATCTCTTGTGTTTTTCAATGGAAAAGTAACTGCTAACTTTGTTATCTGATAGTCGATACTCTTCATTGGAAAAGTAACTGCTAACTTTGTTATCTCGTTTAACTTGCAACAATAAGAGAAACTATTGTTGAATTGGAAAAATGTTATATCTGATAGTGGACTTGTTACGGTCCGCACAATTACCCGTTGTGCACAATGCCTCAATCTAATGGCATGTCATTGCAGCACTTAGGGATCGAATCCACAGGGAAATAAGAACGACACACTAAGAATACATAACGCTATCTAATCTAAGCGATAATTGGAATTGGGTTTTTATCGAACGAATCGAAACATACAAAAACAGAGAAATAAACAAGTAACGAAAGCTAAACACGTTTAATATCAAATTTAAACAAACGAATTCTCGGGTAAAGCAATCGACTCGGGTGACTCTCAATCTATTCTAGACATTCAAACATTCAATCAATTGCCTCCTTAGGCCCTAGATCACTACTAAAGATTAATCCATGTCAATGGTATTAACCCATTTCTTAGTCATCAATCGTCATAAACTTCCGTTCGCGATTCTATGACTAATAAGCATTAAGCACAAGTCTAATCAACCACAATTCACCTTAGACATCAACTTCCGTTGGCTAAGATATGAAAAACACTTATTAAATTCATTGGGGAATTTCATCGAACACCTTCCGGGCGTGAAATTCCCTAGAGTTCTAAATCAACTTTGTCAAGGCTAATCTAGCAATAAGAACATCTAATGAGAAAGGAAATCAAGTAATCTAACTCTTAAACATCAAGAACAAACCTAAAATCACCCTAATATACTTTACCTAAGAATCCTAAAAGAACTACTCACACATAGCTAAATCACAAATATAAACCATAGAAATGAAAGACATAGTGAAAATAAGAAGATTGATGGAAGAAAAGTAAGGAAATCTCACTAAAATGGTGTAGATCTTGAAAGATACATGAACAAAAGTGATAAAAGAGAAGAAGAAGACTTTAAAACAGTAAAAAGAAGCCCAGAAATCATGTGTGTAGAGTTGTTGAGACTCCACCACTAAGTGTTGATTATATACAAAAGTGGAGGGACCCAAAGTCAAGCCAAAAGTCTTAAACACAATTTTATCATTCTATCGGTCTGTTTTATCGGTCATATGGCCGATAAAGCCATCACCAGTAAGCCTTCATGCTCGGATGCATCCTCCTTCGCGGCAGAGTTGACATGTGTTCACTAAATCGGATGTAACTCCTTCAGTACAGCTCAGAACGACTTGAAACAACTCCCATTGGAAAGCTAACTAAATTTCCGACAACTTTGATGAAGATATCGAAAGCTAAATCCAAAGGGAAGGCTTTCTTACGAGTCGATCTTCCAGACACATGTTCTCGATGCTTGATCTTTGATTCTATCGGCCACATCCTATCGGTCACTTGGCCGATACAAACTCTCACAGGAACTGGTACTCTTCAAAACTAGGTGAGGCTCTTTATCGGCCATATGGCCGATAAGATTGCTTGACAGGAGTGACGCCTTGGAAAACTTCATGTTATGATTCTATCGGCCCGTCTTATCGGTCATATGGCCGATAGAATCACTTAGCAGCCTTTTCTTCATGTTTTCCTTGCCTTTCTTGCCCCATTGACCTTTCATGATGGCTACCCACACTCCTCTAACTCCAAGAACACCTGAAAATGACTCAAACAAGCCAAAAGAGTGCAAAGACAACCTAAAACATCTAAATTGCAATGAGATTCAATTGGACCCTAAATGCATGAAAACATCTCATAAACTATACAAAGTGAGATTAAAACATATGAAAACAAAGCCTTAAAACAAGTAAAATATGGTGTTATCAATATCATAGATTTAAACCCCTATAGCCCCCCTAAACCGTATAGTATTCCTTAAAGCCAATGTGTTCCTAAATTGCAAAACTAACTAATTTTGTTATCCGAATCCCAATATCTATTATCCAGATAATAAATATTGGGATAACAACATTACGAGGAAAGATATGCAGATAACATATATATGTGGATGATATGTGGATAACAATTTTATATAGGAGGATGCAATGACGATAGGTGAGAAGAAAATTCGAAAACTCAAAAACTCTGGAAAAAAAGATAAGAGAGTTCCCCATAACATCGAAATCTAACCAACAAAGAAGTTAACATAAATATAACAAGACAGTGTTATCCGATGAAAGCAAAAGGAACATTGTTATCCAAAAACAGACTGCTAATATGAGAGTCACTAACCACACAGTTGTGAAGTAACAGAATTATGCGTAATGATCCATGAGCGCAGTAACAAGTCTCTTTGCCTGTAGAGCAATGGGCCCCAAATTGAATTCCAAAGTTTTGGCTAGCCCACCATGCGCATGCGTTTGGATATGGAAGATGGTCATAACAGCAGAATCTTCACCGACGGCGAACATAGGCTTGGGGAGTTCTAGATCTGTCATCTGAAGAACAATTGAAAAAATCAGACATCGGCGAATCGTTTCGGAAAAAATTAGAAGTGGTAGTTCTTTAATTTGAGACATAATCGCACATAATCAAAAAAAATGAAATCAAGAAATTGATTCAACTTTTACCTTCAAAATTGTGATTCGAATGGATTTATGTTTACTGGGACAAAAATCGGTGATAATCGAGACTTGCAAGACGGATTTCTGTTTCGTATCTCGTTGAAATTGCTTCAATAACTGCAAACTATTGTCGAACTGGAAAAAAGGTGAAGTGTGGATGATGAAGAAAACCCTAGAGGGTTAACGAATGGTCGCCATTTGTTTTTTTTTTGGTGATTTCTGTCTCTCTCTCCACTTTTAGAAAAGAAAAAAAAATCCAAATTCAGAGATTTCCCTCTGACACCAACAAAGAAAGCGACGTTATCTCTCTCTATCAACCCTACTTATTTTTAGTTATAGCATAGGGATTAAATCGACTTTTTGTATGCCAACAGTTGTGATAAACAGTGACGATTTAACAAAACTAATTTTGAAGTTATTCAGGGCTCTGCATTAAAATTACCCAAAAATATTTAAGTCTTCCGGAACATTGATCTAAAGAAAAAAACACTTATTCATAGTAATTGTGGATAGAATCAAACAAAAAGTTATTAACTGGTCGTCTAAGTTCTTCTCTACGAACAGAAATTGATCATGTTGTAGAATCAAATAGAAATTGATCATGTTGTAGAGTGTTTTATCGATAATGCCCTTGTACAAAATGTCATGTTTTCGATTCTCAAGCCTTTTATGTAAAAAAATCCAATCGGCTCTCACTCGGTTTTAGTGGGATTCCAAACCGGAAAAACGAAAAATGATTTGGGTGGCATGGGATGAACTAACAAAAGCAAAGAAAGAGATGACTTAGGTTTCCGAAACATCCAATGTTTCAATATTGCTCTCCACGAAAAAACTAAGTTGGAGACTCCTATTAAACCCATACCAGGGGTGGATCTAGCATGGTAGGTGTGGGTGCAAGTGCACCCATTAAAATATAAAAATTAAGTTTTTACAATGGATTACTAAACTATAATGGCTTATTTGGTTATGTTGCACCCACTATTTCCACTGGACCAATGTTCATGCCTCCCCTCTTCATTAATATTATGTATTTTGCACCCACTCAAATTAAACTCTGGCTTCGCTCCTGGATAGGCATTCCTTTGGATTGTGATCTGTTGGCAAAACACACAAGATGGTTTATCGAAAATGGTCTCTCAGTCTGCGTGACAAGATAAATGGCTTTCAACTTCTAGCCAGGAAGCTCCAATATATGGGATAACATTGGAGAAGGATCAAGATCTCTCTGTTGCGGACTTCTTAACACCCAATAGGACTGCCTGGAACAAAAATAAAATCCAAAAATATTTTCCTCAACTCGAACAAGTGATAGCATGTATAAAACCGAGTATGATAGAATCCAAAACCTTTTCCATCAAGTTTTCTCGGAGCTTCATAGTGTTCTATCAGATATCTTTTCTTTATTTTCTCAGTTTATCTCTCGAGAAGCTAATTTTGTGGCAGACATTCTAGTCAAGGAAGCCTTACGATTGTATGATTCCTACTCGATTGAGGTTTAAATTACTATAAGTATGGTTTGAAAAAAAATTTGTAGTGATTTATACTAGTGTTGTTTTATCATCACTAAATTCACATAATACATATTGATGACAAGAAAATCAATATCTACAAATCGAGTAATAATGCGCATACGGAAAAAATAGTTAAAAATACGAAACAGATAATTGATAACTGATTTTTATATGTGGATAATAGATTATAATACCCGTTATCCAACTCGAAAGTTGCATATACCTTTTTCGGAGGCAAGTGTTCAACCCTAATTCTTATGAATGGAAATAGTTATGTGTATTTTTGTTTTGGGTTGGCTTTTCACTTCTTGAAATATCATAATGAAAGACCAAAATTCAACTTTTTATACTTCCAAATATTAGATTTCATGATTAACTAGTGAATAATCTACCTTCTTGGTGATGGCTTCTTTTTCTGTCTTCTCATAATAATTATATATTTGCAACCAATGGGTAGTTGTCATTTTAAAGATTTGTGATCATAAAGCTTGTCGAAGAAATAGATAAAGAATATCAATCAATTAGGACTTAATTTACACATAAATTTAGTACAAAGGTGGTCAAAATGCTACCTACACAGACCTTTGTAGGTCTAGCTTATAAAAATACAAAGGTGGTACCGTATGCATATAAAAAAATTAAATAATTAAAAAAAATATTCCTCCAACGTGGGACGAACCTTAACATTCATTTAATATTTTTGTTTTTTTTTGGCTGTTGTGTGTGCTTTTGAAGCTTGTGGAGTATTATATCCTACCAACTTCCTCCACAAATGCAAACTAGCCTCAAATACATGAGAATGATGAGAATGTTAAAATAGAAGAGAAGAATAAGATGGATTATCAGCTGTAATTATAATGGCCAAAATTTGTAAATATGAATAAACGAGGATTTTGGTTTATTTTTAATAAAAAAAGAAACGAATGGTCTTTGAACAATAAATATAAAGTATATTGTTCGGAACAAGTTGAGTAGATCAAGAAGCGATGTAGACACGAAAATAGAAATAGAATGAGCTTAGTATTTCGTCTTTGGGGGTGTTTACACAAAAACATGCAAGATCAAAGAAAAACTAAGTGTTTAAATGTGCAGTGTTAGTTGCGAGAAGAAAAAGTTGTCTTGCTCTTTGCTCTCGTCTTTGTTTTATACTTCGAGTCTGTGTTTAACGTTGTCATTTACTCCGGTTGATTCACAATGAATTGTCTTTAATTCATAAGTTACGGCCGTTACATTCATGCGCCTTAAATCACCGATTTGAACGAATCTTTGATCTTGGCGGGGTTGACTGACGGATTTGCATTTATTCCCTTTTGACCGTAAATTCACCCAGTGGACTTTTTAGCTCGGCTCGTCACCTCGTCCGTGTCTTTCACTTCTCCGACCCTTTTACCATTGTTACTGGATTGAGATTTCCACCCCACAATCACATAAACTCAAGTATAATCTTGGTCTGATTATAACTCACAACTAGATGCTAAACCTTTTTATAATATATAAAATATAAATTGAGAAATAAGAATTTTTTTAAGTGTTATTAATTCAAATATGTTTGATTTATAATTTTTAAATTTATAATAAATTTAATAAATGTTTCACACGAGATTTAATACCGGTACATATTTATGTTATAATACTATAGATAGATGAGATTAAATAAAGAGTTCAAAAAACGTGTGGGTCCAAACGCAAAAGTCTTCATTTAAATTATTATCTATCAGCTAAAACCAAAAACCTTCTCCATTAAAAATACGAAACATGTTTAACGAACTTATGCGTTACAAGTCGGCATCAAAACCATAATGGTACATATATAGTGTGTTACACTAGACGAAACGTTTTTTGAAGAGACTGTGTCGTTTTGTAGGGTCTTTAGGTTTCTTGAATTGTTGTTGACCAGAAGATTTGTGACGGCCAGAGTTGTATTCCATGTAGACCATTCCTTTGGCTCCCGACATTTCACTCAACGCTCTGTTTCGTCTCGCCTTTTGCAGAGCCATTCCGTCTGTGTCTTCTTCCAGTTGCTCCAAACCAACCAGATCATCTCCAGCGTTCAACACCTGTGGATCACAGCTAAATGTTCCTTTTAAATATAAGAGAACTAACAACATCTATCCAAATCACACCCAGCTAAAAGTGTGTAAGAAAACGCGCTCGCTCGAAAGGGACAAACCTAACCTTTGCGAGAAGGGATAACTGTTCTTCTTGACTGTGGTAGCTTAAGCTTGAACCAGCATCAGGAGGTGGGAGGCTTGTTATTACCTTAAAGCTATAACCTTGGTCGATCAAGAACTGCTGTCTTTTCGTTGAATAATACATTTCCTGCAATTTTTTTCCAACATTCAAAATCTGATAAAACCCAAACTAGTGATTTTGTCTTTTTTGTTATACCTGTGTATCTGTAGAGACAAGTGAGTAGAAGAATGCATTGTACTCTTCTTTTCCACCAGCCATTCTATCTTCAAGTTTACCCTGTTTTTTTTTTTTTATCATGGAGAAAAAGAAAAAAAACTTATTGGATCCAACAACCAACAAGCTAAACTAGGAGAGACGCAACAACGAGGAGATTAATGCTATCAAATATCAAACCTTCGCCCTAAGAATACGACCCAAACGCTGAGCCTCTTGACGTCTAGAACCAGCATGTGACGAAATCTGGATAATCACATTAGCTTCAGGAATATCTATGGAGTTATCCCCAACCTGTAATCAAAAGAAACCAGCCTAAGTTCCTTAATGAACAAATTCCTATAAATCCATCCAGGTAAATGGAAATTGAAACAATGCTAATACCTTTGACAAGAAGACAGTGTTCAAGTCTTTACTAGTTTTAAACGCCTCGAGAATTTTGGTTCGTTCGTTATGGCTACAGACTCAACAAAAATGGACGGTCATCAGTTTGGCAAATGAGTGAAAAAACAAGAGTGCGTTTTCCATACAACTTCTTTAACGAACCTGGTTGCACCATAAATCATCGGTTTCCGAAGTTTCATTGCATATTCTGTAAGTGCAAAAAGATTGTCTGCAAAGACGATGATTTTATCCCCACGTTGTTGTTCATGGAAACGTATCAGAAACTCACAGGCTCTGAACTTGTTAGGGTTCATGACATAAAGTGCCTGCAGATACCAGAAGACAAGATATGTACATGTCAGAACAGCTCAAGTGCTCCATCCCGGGTGGTGATTTTATTAGAGCATTTGCCAAATTATGAGACACACTAAAAGAACCTATCATATGAATGTTTACCATATTTTAATGTTCCAGACTACATAAAATTCATGGATTATCCATGCATCAGATGAACCAAACATAAAGATCAGATATCCAACAATAAAACGGAGAACATTGTGGAAAAGCTTATATTCATGAACCTGTTTTTTCTTGGAGTTCTCTTTCTTCAGATATTCTGCAAAAAACTCTTTCGTCATAGGACACCATACTTCAGCACACTGAACATTTGCAATAAAGCCTCCTTTAACTAAATCTAGCCAATTGGCTTCATATAGTTTCGGGCCAATGAGGAAGTTCAAATCTGTAATCTTTTCGTCTTCTCTCACAAGGGTGGCTGAACAAAAGACCAAAAAAGAGACTCAGCTTCTGAAATCGAAGTATAACACACGAAAATAAACCCTCCAAAATTACCTGTAAGTCCAAGCTTGCAGTGAGATTTTGTGATACTGATAACTTTCCTAAACATATTGGCCGGAACCACATGCACCTATAAAAAAACACAATTCTTGAAAAGTCACGCATTGAATGCATTCATGGGGATAATACTGGAAACACCATCTCAATGAACCACATATAACCTTTCCGCAAAGTAACAACCAGCAAACACTAACTTCAATTCAAAGACATACATCACACTGAGAACAATTTGATTACCTCGTCCATGAGCAGCAACCCCCACTCTCTGTTTCTCATTTCTTCTATGATCTTCCCTGAATCCTCAGATCGTTTACCACCAAAGGCAACCATGTTATAGGTTGTCACAACAACACCAGCATTTCCACGAAATCGTTCTTTACTATCAGAAGTGAAACGGCATATTTGGTCATCTCTTATAGTAGACCACAACTTGAACTGGAAGGCCCACTGATCCACCGAGACAGCATTTGTTGCCAAACAAAGAATACTCTTCTTTATACGAGCCGCTGCAGAAACACCAACTAGAGATTTACCAGCACCGCAAGGCAATACTATAATCCCAGATCTTGCTCGTCCTGCAGAATCAAGATTCTAAATCAGTCACAATCTTTCACAAGAAATTACGAAGATTATCTATTAGGAGTTCGCCATGAAGCTAAATTAGTGAATGTATGATAGTCCACGGGGAAGTACAAATATAAATATCTATGAGAAGTTGGCCACCAATTTTAGCAGACGCGGTGTGACCGAATGACTAAGAAGGACAAAAAAGGACGTGGACAGTTATACCGTTCCCAAACATTTTGCTCAAACTTTTTTCCTGGTATGGCCTCGGTTGTGCATGGGGCTTCAATTCTATGTCAAGATCAGGATTAACCTGACAGACACCATCAGGTTATTAGCAATCATGAACATGCAGTGCATATCATCTGTTAAGCAAAAATTTGGCCTGAATTATAGTATTTTTCTCACAGTATCGTTCCTGAAGTCATATTCCTCTAACATAGGGTAATTCAATTCACTTGGCAAGCAACGCTGCTTCACATTCTCCACCTACACACCAAGAGAAAAATAATATGAGAATGCGAGTTAAGACAATTATTTTTCACACGCCAATTCAGATACATTAAGGGAAATTTACCTGTGCAGGGTCTATCTCAAATGAGTGAGTTTCTTTCTCTTCTGCTGCTGCTGCCAATTCTGCTTCATTCAACAGCTCCCCAGGTCCTGCTTCAAGTTCACCGCTTGTTTTGCCGATCGTGAATCCATCACCGCCATAATATGGCTAGCAAAAAAGTAAATCTAAGTTGGTTCGACATACTGTGGAGAACACAATGGTGTAAGACAAATGAATTCCACATTCAATGAATCAAAGGGGTTACAGAAGAAGGATAATGAAGTCTATCTACCAACTGGAAACATAGTTCGAACGAACTACAGGAAACCTAGAACCTGAGAAAATCCGTGATATACATCTCTGCCAATTGGTGACAAAATGTGCAAAATCCGTTGAGAACAATAGATCTAGATAAAAATCTAAAAACCACGAAAGCAAACATAATGCACTAAATGGAGGAGTTCCACGTACCTCGGAAGAAAATCTAGCTCGGTTTATAACACCATCACTAAGAAGCGTTTTCAACACCTGAAGTTGTTTTTTTTGAAACAATTGAGCAAAAGCAATGGTAAAACGAAACCAATATCCAAATACACAAGACCAGAGAAAGAGGATATGACTTGTTAACTTACCTCCGGGAATGGGGATTCAATAAAATACCGATTCTTTTTCAAAACCAGCTTCACTTTCCCATAATTGGCAGTAGAAGCATAGATGAAATCAATCATCTCCTTGGGTAGCTTAGTCTTAGACAGTTTATTCAAAACAGAAATGATAGTTTCTGTCTCAAGCCCGACGGAAACAGCAGCATACAACGAGTGAGGGGTTAAATTATACTCGTGCATTGACTCTGGCCTGAAATAGTAACAAATTAAAAGAAAATCAACCAAAATTCGTATAACCTCCTCAAGAAAATCCTTAAGCCCTTGATTCATGCAAAAACGAAATCAAAATCTCTCAAGAAAAATAAATATATGATGAGCAGTGAGCACCTGCAAACGGGTTCAGCTATGGCGATAAGAAAATCATAAGCTTGTTTGTAGAGAGGAGAAAAAGTTTCCAAGAAAATCCTTCCATCTGCACATGCCCACAAAGGCCTGTTTCCATGATCGGGCTTCAACTCCAATCTCCTATAATCCTTCTTCTCTCCTTCACCTACAAACCATTACAATTCCTCTTCACCGAGTTACAATGTATATATAGAAACACAAAATCAACCTACAATCTAGCCAAAAAAAAAAACTACAGAGTAGTCAATTTACTTACCATCACGAGAATCCTCATCGGCATCATCACCGAGATAGAATTCTTCGTTTTGGATGTTCTTCATCTTTTGATCATCCTGAGATTTTTCACAATGAATTACAGTAACTAACATTGAATAGCATTTTAATTAAAAAAAACCCCGTGAAGAAAACTAAGCACGAACCTTCCCACCGTACTTCATCTTCTTGCTAGAGCGTCCTCTTTCACCTGAAAATCAAAATTTCCTCCCGAGTTTTGGCATATTTTTGTTTTTCGCCGGATAAATCGATAAACCACAAAAAAACAAAAAAAACAAAAAATCAGTAAGATCGAGATTAATACCGTGTCCCATATTGATTATCCTGATCGAATCGATTAAGAGATTATCTCTCGTCTTTTCTATCAATCCGTGAAGGCCGAAACAGTCCGACGGAGAGGAAGAAAAACGGCGTCAAAATTACACGACGGAGAGAAATTTTGATTTCCGTTATAA
>PKMM01023027.1:116332-243858 GCA_002933915.1 Eutrema heterophyllum | reverse complement strand
AAAAAAAAAAAAAAACACAACCGAAATGGAAACGAACGTCATTCAAATGCATTATCTAGATGAATCATTTAAATAGATCATTTGGATGCAAATACTAGATAAACAAACGAATAGAGACTAACTTTAAGATTAACATGTGGATTTACAATGGTTTGTGACACTTACCTTCGCGTTTCAAGTGATTGGACCCAAGTGGATCTAGGACTCGGATATGTGCTCGCGTGTAAATCTCTTCATCTTCCTTTAGTGTTTCGCTTTCAACTAAATACAGAAAAATGGATAACCACTTTCCGTCTGCTGTATTTCCCTTGGGATACATCTTTAGAACCCTAGGAAACACATGCCCAACTAATAAAACTCATGCCAAACTATCACAATCTCATCTTTAGAAAAATGTTTGTTTGTTATATGAACTTACCAGTCCCCTTCTCCTATTGAAAAAGTGTTTGATGTGTGAGGTTTCTCGTTTAACTCAGAGAATTTCTTAAAAGTCATAGAGAACTTGGGACTCGAGAGTTTCTCACTAAAAGAGAGGATTTCCCAATTGGTGAGAGGAGGATATCCATTTTTAGGGTCATTAAATGTATCGACTGGAAGCACTTGCGAGAAACCCGACACCATTTCTAATGCATTGAAGCGCTTCACTCCCGCATCTACAGAGATATATATATATTATGTTAAGGAAATATATGTGCACATATATATGTGTCTATAGGACAGGGTTGTATATATATTTATACCTCGAATAGTAAAGTAACTGTTTTCTTTCTTGTTGTACACGAAGAAAGTGAGGCCAGCATACACTTCATTTGGTGGTATCTCCATGAGACTTTTGCTATTTATTTCCACATACATTGAAATAAACCCACTCCCCTCATCCTTTGCATTCCCTTTTGGGTAAATAATTAGCCTCCTAGTTTTCATAAACAACAATATTGCATATAAGATAACATGAGATCTCTTTTTGAAAGCTCAAAGTAAGAAGAAAAAGGTTAAAATAGTTATAATTATGGAACTAAGTGATGATTGATGAATGATGAGGAAGATGAAATTCTTTGTGTCTTATGGTGCACACACAGTACGTACCAGTTGAATCCGTCGGAGGCAAAAAGACGGGATTGGTATATTCCATCAGAGAATACAATGGATTTACTAAGTTGAGAGAGGTTTTGGATCTTGAGGGAATAAGAAGAAGGATGACGTTCTCTCCAGCTCTTCACAAACGTTGGATTTGCACTTGACTTGTAGAGTAATTCGTTGCGGAAACTTGCTAAAGAAAACGACAGAAGAATTGATCACCGAGTTCCCGGCCTCGAACCGGTACGTCTCGGGGAGTATCCTCACTCCTAATTTCACTATCTCCAAATAGGTTACAAGACACACACTAATACTTCTGTGTGTTCTCTCTTGTTACAGGTTCTCTCACTCACAAAGAAGACAGAAGTGAAGCAAGCAACCACACATACGAAAGACACAAAGAAAAACATCAAGTAGACATATGTTTTTCTCTTCTTTCTATGTTTGTATTCTCAAGAATTCTCCCATCTCTTCTTGTCTGTACTTCTTCACTTCCTCTGCCTTGTATCTTGTGCAAAGCACAAATTCTGTAACCTCTAACGTAAATGCCGAATGTCTGTTTCTGCTTGGGCCATGAATTCTAATGTCAAACTCGTCTGGCCCATACAAGGCCCACCTTCTTGCTTTGTCAAACCAAAAACAGAAGCCCAATCCACACATTGACATTGTACACAAAACTGAGTAGCAATCCAAAGCAATCAGAAAAATTGTTAGGGTACTAAGATAAAAGAGTAACTTTTTTTTTATTCAAACGATATTATTTGAGGAAAAAAAGTGTGTAAGAAATAAACATGTGAGGGAAGGTGATAGAGCAGAACCTTTTCTTGAACTCGCTAAGGAGTAGATGTTGGAGGTGGGTTTCGCACCCCCTCTTAAGGCCTTTCCCAAATTTAGATCGGTCCACCAAGCGATCGGCCCACTAGTCGATCGGCCCGCCAAACGACCAAGGCCCATCAAGCCCATCTAGTTCGGCCGTACACCGATCTTTAAATCACCAATCTATAAAATCACCGATCAAGCTACATCTTATTTAGATTACC
This sequence comes from Eutrema heterophyllum, assembly GCA_002933915.1. Classification (NCBI taxonomy): domain Eukaryota; kingdom Viridiplantae; phylum Streptophyta; class Magnoliopsida; order Brassicales; family Brassicaceae; genus Eutrema; species Eutrema heterophyllum. The sequence goes on along the minus strand of PKMM01023027.1, from coordinate 241,741 downwards.
GAACTCAAACATCTATTCATAGTTCGTTATCTAAATCGACCTACTTCGATCCAGCAAAACTCGAAAGGTTTCGATCCATGTCGTCTGTCTCAACACGAGCTCGCGAACGTTTTGCTGATGAACGAGATAACGGCCCCCAACTACCTAGGATGCGAGAAACGATAATAGAGTTTAACTCCGAACGACATAAACAAGAAAAATACGGGACAATTTACTTACTGGCAGAAATCCGAGCTAGACTCTGCTCAATTCTCTTGCGATGAATCTCCGGCCACTTCCTTCGACTCAAATTCTGAATTTTCTCCCTGTCCTCTACGAAACCAGGAGGGAAAGCTCGGCTGATAGAATGACGATCTGAAAGAAAAAAGAAAAAGGGACACGTTAGGAAAATACGAGACTCAATCAAAGTTAAAATGCAAGCAGGCTATTTTCTACCAAAGGTTTCGTTCCATCGAGTCCTATAAACCCTATCGACAACGGACGATGCGTTTATCTTCGCAAAGAAGAACCAATGCTCCCAATCGATGTATTTACTGGGAGTATCGCCAGATATGAATTTTCTGCCTCGCTTCGCCCTCACGTAAAAGGCACCCGGAGTCTTGCCATTCGGGCTCATCGATGTTAGTTCTTCGAAGAAGGGAAGATCAACGACCACACCACATTCAGCACCCAAAACCATGGCTGCGACCATGTAGGTAACATCAGCCGGAGTTAACTGACTAATGGCGATTTTCATTTCTTCCGCATAATCTATCAACAACTTCGGCAGCGGGAACCACATGAGACAATCAAGAAAATAAGCCTCGAACAAGCAAATCCATCCGTTCGGAGCATCCCATGGTCGCTCATCGGGAGTAGGAGCCCTCAGTTTCAGCCCGAGGGGCATATGGCAGTCATTCCGCATTCTATCCAGGGACTCACAATTGAACTTCGAAGAAATCTCCTCGAGACGATTTTTGCCGACCAGCTTTTTAACCGCCTTCGAAACCGATCTCCGACGTCTTTTGGCTTTGGTCTTTTCAATCTCCTCTGCCGTGAGCTGATCGGTTATCCAAGGCTCATCCTCTTTAATCTGTTCATCTCTCAATTGCGGTATTATGATCTCGCCGCGACCCGAACCAGAACAGCCTTCATCGTTCCGAGATCGAGCACCTAAATCCCTAATCGGTGAAACCCCTTCACTGGATGATCCGTTGGAACTCGATTGACCTCCTGAAGAAGAAACCTCCTCCGATGTGGCGACCTCGTCTCTAACGGATCCAGAGGATAAACTTGACTCAGCTAGGATCATTTTGACGAAGAACACGAAGAACACGAAGCAAGATCTTCAAACAGATCGGAGAAATCAAGCCGCAAGTAAAAAATCATTCACGGCGGAGATTCGTCGGAAAAACCCGACGATTAGACAGGCGACAAAAAGAGAAAAAGAAAAAAAAAATCGAAAGAAAAGAAGAAGAGAGAATTCACCTTTTTAGTAGGAGCGAGAATGAGAGAACAATGAAGTAAGAGTACTATATATAGAGAAAAAAGTGGGCGGTGCAATTAATACATCGACGCGACTCTCGGAATCCGCGACCCTTCGATTTCCGCAACTCGTCGGTTTTCGAAACTTTTCAGTCGGCTCATAGAAATGAATCATGACAAACCAACCTATCAAATACCCGACCCGATCCAGATTCTAGCCGAGCCAAAGTAACCCAATTCGCCGAACTCGACTAAACATACTCCCCGTTGAACTAGGGGGAGGGAAATTGTTGGAGGTGGAATTTACATTCCCCTTAAAGCCCATCTTAAATCAGGATCGGCCCATCTCATTTAACCAGGCCCGTTTACCCGACCAAAGTCATCGCTACGATCAAGCCCGTTTAGCTCGGCCGTACGATCGGAATAAGCTGGTCAGCTTGATCTGCCCGTCTCAATATTCCACTCTCACTGTCATACCCGACCGTACGATGTAATCTTAGTATAAATAGTGATGTGCATTCATTGTAAAAGGGGGATGGGAAATAAAAGCTATGACTATATATCTTCCAACATCACAATTAATTCTGATATATTAACTTCATCGGAAAACAGAACGACCAGATCACTTCGGAGTTCAATCGAACAAAAAATGTCACTTCGGAGTTCGCAATTTATCCAAGAACATCGTTTGTTATATTTGCCGAGCATAAACTTTATCCATAATCGAAAATCTCCGAATTTCTCCTTTATATAAGTAAGTCATCCGATCACGTTGACGGATACAACACAAATGTTCTCCCTTCCATGTAAACATGGACATTATCCCTGATTTATTTAGACTATCTTTTTTTCGGAGACACCCTAATTATAGATAAGTTTATGAATAATATAATATTGTCTTTCCTTGAGTATTATTCTTGAGTATTATGGTTCATTTGTAAAGTTAGGAATGAAAACGTTTTATATATAAACTTCAGCTTAATCACAAAAACATCCTATCCAAAGCCAAAACAAATAGACCGAATGAAATGATTTACTTCTACGGATCAAAATTTGAATTTTTTTTTTTTTCTCTTTTAAGTACAATTCATACGAACTATATAATTTGACGATTAACAAAACCAACCATGCACATCATATTGAGTTACCTGCGATTCATATATGAACTAAACCCCAAGAAATATCAATCAAATAAGGATGTAGCTAGATATAATACAGAATTAAATAACTCAAAAGAAAATTAATAAGAGCTTAAAACGTTGCATATCATAATTAATAAATAGGTTGATAGTAGATAGTTTAAAAAAAAAATAGCATGGTATATATATAGATACTACTAGTAATACTAGATAGTAACTTAGATGATAGGAGAGTATTTGGTGGAAGAAATAACTTCAAATTCGATCTTTACATTCAAAGTGTCTTCCTTGTCCAAGTAAGTCTTCCGAATTTCAGCTATAGACACATATTGAGGAAAACCCCAAACCAGCTTTGATTTGTTGAGCCACACTTTAACTGAAAAAACAAAAGTTTTATAACAATATTTAATCCCACATGAAATATCTCCATATTTATGATTTGTATCCTCTACTCAACTGGTGATGAATAAAGAAAGTTCAAAAATTAGTTAATATATATATAGTGTAAATAATGGTTTGTAACACTTTTTTTAAATATGAATGTTAATTTCATTAAGTTAATAAGAAATACAGAGTTTGTAGAGGATTTACAAAAGTTGCTTAGACAGCTTAGATACTACGTTGCCAAAAAAAAAAAAAGCACTAAATAGAACATGTGGATTTACAATGGTTTGTGACACTTACATTCGCGTTTTAAATGATTGGACCCAAGTGGATCTAGGACTCTGATATGTGCTCGCATGTAAATCTCTTCATCTTCCTTTAGTATTTCACCATCAGGTACATGCAGAAAAATGGATAACCATTTCCCATCTGCTGTATTTCCCTTGGGATAAATCTTTAGAACCCTAGATACAGATGCCAAACTCATAAACTCATTATACATAATAGTGCCTAAGCAAACTTTTGTTATATTATATGGATTTACCAGTTTCTCTCTCCCATTGGAAAAATGTTTGATGTGCGAAGATTCTCTTTCAACTCAGAGAAATTCTTAATAGTCATAGAGAACTTGGGACCTGTGTTTAAAATGGCTCATGGCGCACCGTGGCGATGAAGTTTGAGCCTTGCGCCTTGGGCCATGGCGCAGTATGGCGCGCGCCTCAGCTCTGTCCTCCTTTGTTCTCAGGTTCCTCCTCTGTCTTGTCTGCACAACCTGTAAAATAAAACATTTTTACATACAAAATCGATTTTCAATACATTATTATTCCTCAAATGAACTCCGAAATAGCATATTGTCTTTATTCAAATGAAAAACAAAACCAAGTCCTCACAATAAGATGCAGAAAACCAATCTATAAGAATTCATGAAAAAACCAAAGCAAGTCTTTAGAAAACAGAAATAGAAATCACTAAAATGAAATGACAGCAACTAAATGGAGGATTCAAAATCGTGATACTCTTCATCGTCATTCAACTCCTCATCGTCGTAACCAAGATCATCTTCTCCTGCTTCATCTTTCACCTCATCCTCCTTTTCTTCATGTTCGTCTTCATCAAGCAATGTGAAGCCTCTAAGAGGTGGAACAGCCTCTAAGAGGTGGAACAGCCTCTAAGAGGTGGAACAGATCTTTTGCTACCACGAACTGAGCTACCAGCAACTCCCTTTCCTCGGTCTCCTTTACCAGAACTCAAACCTGTTGCTTTCCTAGTGGGATAGCTTGGTTCTTCCACACCCATAGCATTATCATCAGAAGATGATTCCCCATCCATTATTCCAGTTAACCACTCGTTGCTGTCATCGATAACTTTCAATAGTATCAGATCAAAGGAATCAGTTCTCTGGGCTCGACGTTGCAAAGCACGGTTGTACTTCACAAAAACCATATCATTCAATCGTGTTTGAGAAATCTTCGTATGAAGCTGTTGGAAAACACTCCAGTTTCTCTCACAACCTGTTGCGCTACAAGTTAGACTCAAAACCTTCACAGCAAAGTCTCTGAGATTCGGAGCAGAAGAGCCATAACAAGACCACCATTCAGCAGGTGCTTTCATCTCTCTGTGCCTAACCGCCAAGTTATGAGCAAATACACCGTTGCGTTTTTGAACAGATCTAGCTCTGTCATTATATCGTTCTGAACCTTAAGATCAGGAACCAACCTCTCAATGCAGTCGTACAACCCTTTCTCTACTTCTTCGGAGCGTACATCTTCCGGGTACTTGTAGTGAATGGCCGGGTTAAGGAAATAACCAGCTGCATGTAAAGGCTGATGAAGCTGACATTCCCATCTCTTATCAATGATCTCTAAAGCTGCCTTGTATTTCTCTTCTCTGTGGTTAAAACTCAGCGATATAGCCTCCTTGGCTCGATCCATTGCTGCATAAATATAACCCATGGCTGGTTTTTTCTCTCCGTCTACCATCCTGAGCACTTTAACCAGAGGACTCGCCAACCTCAGAGCAAACAAGACGTTTGACCAGAAGCTTTGTTGCATAAGATACTGCTTCACCTTCCTTGCTCCAGAATCCTTAGGCCACTTAGACTCATCCCATTCAGTTGAAGTAATCAATTCCCTTAGGTTCTTTTTCTGCTTGTGAAACTGAGACATAGTAATGAAGGACGTGGCAAACCTTGTAATGACAGGCCTATGCAGATTTCTACCAGCCGTGTACCTCCTTATCATGTTCACCAAAGGGACACGTCCGTAGATGTAGCTGTTCATGAAGATACACTTCTTCATTGCATTCCTCACTGATGGGATTGATCCAATGTCTTCCAGCATTAGATCAATGCAGTAAGCAGCGCATGGAGTCCAGTATAGATGCTGTCTCTCCATCATTGAAAACTTTCCAGCCTTGATGTAGTTTGACGCATTGTCTGTTACAACTTGCACCACATTGTCTTCTCCTATTTGTTCCACCATATTATCAAGCAACTGAAAAAGCAGTGTCGAATCCTTCACAACCTCAGAAACATCCATTGACTTGATGAAAACAGAGCCTTTTGGCGAGTTTATCAAGAAGTTCACAATGTCCTTCTTAGACACTGGATCACGCCATCCATCTGACATCAAGGAACAACCTTTTTCTGTCCACTCTTTCTTGTTCTCCATAATCTTAGCATCAGTGTTTTCTTTCTCTTTCTTCAAAAGAGGTTATCTCAACTCATACATGGTTGGAGGTTTAAATCCAACTCCGTAGTGCCCAATCAAATCTGTCATCTCTTTGAAGCTAGGATAAGTGGCAGCATTGAACGCAAGACCTGCATCGTAAAACCACCTAGCTATACCAAGACAGACTTTATTCCTTTGCTCTTTATCACAAACACCGAAGATACCTTTTCTGTCTTTTCTTGCATTCAAAATATCAGTTGGAGGAACAATGACATACTTGTCCAATGGTCCTTTGACTTTCCGTTTCTTAGATTGAACTGCTCGAGTTGGTCTTTCCGTATCTTCTCCGTCATACCCGTCACTACTCTCAGGTTCATGAAGCGCCATCATCTTCGCCGCTTTTTCTTCAGCCTTTTTGATCATAAACAACTCCAATTCTTTTTGAACATAATCTGGAACCATCCTACACTTTTTGGAATTTCTATAACCCCCAACCAAATGCTGCTTCATACAAGAAATTCCTCCGTTAGTAACCGTTAAGCAAAAATTACACGTCCATGAGTTGATGTTTTTCCCAACACAAGTTCCATATTCCTGCCTGGATCCATATTAGTGTTTCTTCTGCCACCAGCCGTGTCTCTTTCTTCTCCACCGTCAGCCATTGTGAGAGTTTGATTATGTTAGAAAACCAAAGTCTTAACAAGAGAATATAAAAGATGAAGTTAAAATAAGAGAAGAGTCAATCACATAGTTAGAATAAGAGAAGAGAGATTGACAGAATTATCAGAAAACTTTTTTCCTTGTGTACTACCGAGTGTTTACAACATACTTATATACATAAAAGTAAGGTCACCAAACATCAACGACAATTCCTAATTTCATAAATACATAAAAGTAAGGTCACAAAACATCAACGACAATTCCTAATTTCATGAGAGTTGTTGAGCCACCTCTCTTTTGAACAAACCGACAATGACATATCTTCTTTAGTCAAAGACATCATGATGTTGGGTGCTTTGTATTCACACGTATTCGTATAAGAGATGATCACAGAGCTAAAACTGATCAAAACACAAAGCCCTCGCATCAAGCGCCTTTGCGCGCCACGAGCTTTCCTTAAAAAGCGCATATAGCGCGCGCCTTGTAATATCCCTTTGCCTTAGGTTAGCATTGTGTTTTCTCCCTCGCCTTGCGCCTTATGCGCCAAGGCGCGCTTTTTTAAACACAGCTTGGGACTAGGGAGTTTCTCACTGAAAGAGAGGATTTCCCAATTTGTGAGAGGAGGAGAAACGTCGACATCAACACCAAACTCACATTGATCTCCCCCAAAGATATATCCTTTTGTAGATCATTGAATGTATCAAGTGAAAGAACTTGCGATAAACCCCACACCATTTTTAATGCATTGAAACGCTTCACTTCCGCATCTACATATATATATTATGTTGATGAAATATATGTGCATATATATGTGTATATAGGACTGGGTATTGTATTTGTATATATATATCTCGAATAGTAAAGTAACTGTTTTCTTTATTGTTGTACACGAAGAAGGTGAGGCCAGCATACACTTCATTTGGTGGTATCTCCATGAGACTTTTGCTATCTATTTCCACATACATGGAAATAAACCCACTCCCTCATCCTTTGCATTCCCTATTGGGTAAATAATTAGCCTCCTAGTTTTCATGAAAATATATATTGCATAAGATAAGATGAGAAGAAAAGATTAAAATAACTAAGTGATAAAATAAATTGCGCCATATTTATGGTGCTAAGTGAGTACACACTACATACACAATAAGTACCAGTTGAACCCGCCGGAGGCAAAAAGACGAGATTGGTATCTTTCATCAGAGGATACCATTGATATATTGAGTTGGGAGAGGTTTTGGATCTTGAGGGAATAAGAAGAAGGATGACGTTCTCTCCAGCTCTTCACAAACGTTGGATTTTCACTTGACATTGTACACAAAACTAAGTAGCAATCCAAGGCAGTCATAAAAATTGTTAAGGTTCCAAGATAAAAGATAGTAACTTCTTTTATTCAAACGATATACAATATATTATTTGAGGAAAAAAGTGTGTAAGAAATAAACATGTGAGGGAAGGTGATAGAGCAGAACCTTCTTGAACTCGCTAAGGAATAGAGAGGATATTCTTCTCCAAAGCCAAAGCAATTTATCGAAAATTAATAACTGAATTCTATTTATAAGAAAACCGAGAAGCTAGGGCTGGAGGTCTTTTAAACCTCTAAATCTCTCATTTTTATGGATATCTTTTGCTGGAATATAAGAGGTTTTTGTGATCCAGTAAAGCGTCGTGGTTTTAAGAAGTGGATGAAGCAACATCAACCAGTTTTTGGGAGTCTCGCGGAGATCCATGTAAATACTACAAAGGCTCGGTCTATTATTTCTCAGGCCTTCCATGGTTGGTCTTTTGAGTGTAATTACGAGTATTCTGACTTGGGGAAAATATGGCTGTTGTGGCACCCATCTGTCTCTGTTACGGTAATATCAAAATCTCTTCAGACAATCAATTGTATTGTCAAACTTTCTTTTGTTGCGCATGAGATTGCATTCTCTATGGTTTATGACTCTACATCCAAAACAGTTCGTAAACTCCTTTGGTCTGAAATTGAGTCTTTGGCTTGCTCTCCTCCGTTTTATGGTTTGCTTTGGACAGTCTTGGGTGATTTTAACAAGATTCTATTTGCCTCTAAACATTCAAATGCTGATCAGTATTCTTCTTCCCGTGGAATGAGAGACTTCTCCCAGTGTGTTCAGAGATCAAGTCTTCTGGATCTACCGTTTTGTGGTAACTCCTACACCTGGACAAACAAGCAGGGCGTGGGTATTGTGGCGAAAAAGCTTGACAAGATCTTTGTAAATGATGAATGGATCCGGTGTTTTCCTGACTCCCTTGGCGTGTTTGGTGAGCCAGGTATTTCTGAGTATAGTCCATGTTGTATTTTCCTTAACTCGAAAAAGCCTAAGATGAAAAGACCGTTCAAGTTCTTCTCTTTGTTGAACCAACATCCGGAGTTTGCTGAGTTGATAAAGGAATGTTGGGAATCATTCTCCTTTGCTGGCTCAAAGATGTTTTGTGTGTCTAAGAAACTAAAGGAGTTGAAGCCTGTCATGTACCTTCTCTAATGCTGAAATTCAACAGGCTTTCTTTGCTCTCCCCAAGAATAAGTCACCTGGACCAGACGGATTCTCGGCAGAGTTTTTCACAGCGAATTGGAAAATAGTGGGCAGTGATATGTTAGCGGCAGTCTCGGAATTTTTCCAATCTGGACATATTCTGAAACAATGGAATTCCACGATCCTTACATTGATTCCCAAAAAGACAAATGCAACAAGAATATCAGAGTTCATGCCTATAGCTTGCTGCAACTCGGTGTACAAAGTGGTCTCCAAACTTCTTGCCAACAGGCTGAAACAGGTTCTTCCTTATCTCATCTCAAATTCTCAATCTGCTTTCATCCCCGGCCGCCTTCTCTCAGAGAACGTCCTCTTGGCTACGGAACTGGTGCAGGGATATAACTGGAAATCCATTTCTAAACGATCCATGCTGAAAGTTGATCTAAAAAGGCTTTTGGCTCGGTAAATTGGGATTTCGTGATCAACACTCTTCACGCTCTAAACTTCCCTCCAGGATTCATAAACCTGATCCACCAGTGCATCTCAACAACCAGTTTCTTTGTCTCTATAAATGGGGAACTCAACGGTTATTTCAAAGGAACCAAAGGACTAAGGCAAGGATGTCCGCTTTCGCCTTACCTTTTTGTTCTTGTAATGGAGGTTTTCTCTCAAATGCTGAATCGCAGATTCAGAAATGGTTCCATTGGGTTTCATCCAAATGCAACAGATCCGGAGATCACTCATCTGGCCTTCCCAGATGACATAATGGTGTTTTTTTATGGAGGAAGACAATCTCTAGAAAGCATCGCAGGAACTCTAGAAGACTTCTCAATCTGGTCAGGTTTGAAAATGAACATAGAAAAGACTGATCTATTTATCGCAGACTTGACCCAGGAGGAAACAGAAGATATATCTACTCTTGGTTTTAATCTCGGATCAGTCCCTATCCGTTATATGGGCCTTCCTCTAATGCACAGAAAGCTGCGATTATGTGATTATAGGCCTTTGCTGGAGCAAATCTCTCACACGTTCACTTCTTGGACTTTTAGGGCTCTATCTTTTGCAGGCAGGAAAGAGCTTACCCTCTCGGTAATCTATAGCACCGTCAACTTTTGGATTTCATCCTTCACACTTCCAAAAGGCTGTTTAAAAAATATTGAAAGTCTTTGTTCCCGGTTTCTATGGAATGGTGATATCTCAAAGAAAGCAGTGGCAAAGGTAGCTTGGGTTTCAGTTTGCTTACCAAGAGATGAAGGAGGTATGGGCTTGAGGAATTTCCAAATATGGAACAAAACCCTCACGCTAAGACTAATCTGGTTACTATATTCAAACAGTAGTTCATTGTGGGTTCAAGGGATCAGAGCTCACAGAATAAAGGATGGAAACTTTTGGAGCATTGATGGGAAAAAACAAACGTCATGGACTTGGAAATCACTACTCAATTTGCGACCTCTAGCTGCTCGCTTCTTGAGAGGTACACTCGGTAATGGTGAGACTATGAGCTTTTGGTTTGATCATTTGACGCCTTTAAAACCACTTATTCATCTATTTGGCCTTAGAGGACCAAGAGAATTGTCGTTGCCTTTGTACTCCACTGTGTCTTCTGCTTGTAGTCCATCATGTTGGAACCTAAGAGGAGCAAGATCTAGAGAAGCAGAACTGCTACAATATCACCTAACAACTCTGCCTTTACCATCTCTCTCAACAACGAAGGATTCATTCAAATGGCGTGTTAATGACTCTGACCTCTGTTTGTTCTCTGCAAAGCGCACTTCTGATTCTCTAAGAGACCGAGCGCCTCATCAACCATGGACATCCAATGTTTGGTTCAAGGGACACATCCCGAGGCACGCTTCAACAATGTGGGTTGCTCATCTTGATAGACTTTCAACAAGAAGTCGGCTTTCAAGATGGAACATTTTAATCCCAACGTGATGCTGTCTCTGTAACACTTTCAATGAAAACCGTGATCATCTATTTCTCAGATGTGAAGTGAGTGAGCGGGACATGATCATCCACAGGCTTGGTTACCAACCCTTCTCATTTCACACTTGGACAGCTTTCTCCACTTGGCTAGGACTCAAGGACAACAAATCCCTGAGAATCCTTCGAAGAATAGCAGCCCAAGCCATCATCTATGGTATATGGAGAGAGAGGAACGCACGACTTCACACCAATATCTCTTCTCCTACACATGTAATTTTCAAGGGAATTGATCGCATTATCCGAGACACGATTCTCGCATACATGAAACGCAAGAGTTTTAGGAACCTTATGCAAATTTGGCTTACTCTTTCATAAGCTTCTCTGACTAAAACGTGTATCAAATTTAGATTTTTCTTGTATTTATTTTTTTTTTTAGCAAGGAAAATCTCAGGGAGATTTATCTTTTGTAATATTTTACAAACTCTTTCATTACTTAATGAATATTCAAATGCTTAGAAAAAAAAACACTAGAAAACCCTAAAAACCTAATCAGAAGACGAAGCGGTCTCAGAGCGATGTTATTAGAATACCAAGAGCCAAAGATATGTGAATCAAAGGCGTTCGCACTTCAACTAGTATTCAAAAGATAGTAACTTTTTTATTCAATTAAACGATATTATTTGAGAAAAAAATAAAGTGTCTAAGAAATAAACATGTGAAGGAAGGTGATAGAGCCGAACCTTTTCTTGAACTCGCTAAAGAATAGAGAGGATATTTCTCCAAAGCAAAAGCAATTTTAATGTACTGTAGATTAAAGGCGTTTGCACTTCAACTAATATTCACACTTTTAATGTACTGTAGATTAATTTCCCCGGTTTACTAATTGGTTTATAAATATGGATTGATTATAGCAACAAAACATATGAAACTGATTAACTTACATATGAAAATCCGTCAAGGCCAAAACTGTCTTACGTATGTAGGGGAAGATAAACGCCGTCAGATTACACGACGGAGATATATCGGAGGCGGCGTGGAATACCGTTGTTAGGTATTCGGCGAAGCGAGCTGAAACGTTGGCGAAGATTCCGATTTGGATTCGGGTCAGTTATCCGAATGCCAAAAGGAATCGGTGACTGTTTTTGACGTGAACGAAGAAAATATATATGGCTAAAGAGACGCCGAAAAAAAAAAAACTTTAGGAGGTATTTATAAGGCTTATAAAAATAACGGATCAATTATGGGCTATTATAATGGGCCCAATGCCTTATGTAAAAACCGGAATTTATATTCAACAAAAAAAAAAAAAATCAGAATTGAAAGCAAGATTAGATTCAAATTTATAAAGCCTTTATNGATTGGAAAGGAAGAAAAAAGTAAAATTAAAAAACAAGTCCGTATAGGAAAAGGTAAGAGTCGCAAGGGCCAAGGAGAAATCGTTTCTTGTTTGTCTATATATAATACAAGATTGTTTCAAGGCAAACGTTGAAAAACAAAACAAAAAAGCAAAACCCTAATTTCTACTTACTGAGCCCCCAATTCGTTTCCTTCTTCCTTGAAAGATCACAATGATAATGTCCGATCTTCCGCAGGATTTGGTAGAAGAGATACTCTCTAATGTTCCAGCCATATCTCTGAAACGATTACGATATACTTGCAAAAGATGGAATGCTTTATTCAAAGACAGAGGATTCACCGAGAAGCACTTTTGTAAAGCTCCAAAGCAGTCCCTGGGTCTATCAGTCATGTTGAAGGAATCTAGAATTTTCTCAATGAGCGACAGTCTCAACGTCGATAGAGTTTAAGGTTCCACTTGGCCTAAAGGATTCTCATTCTAATTTAGAACAAGTCGATATAGTCAAAGCTTTTCACTGTGGCGGGTTGTTGTTATTCACCATCAAGGGTGATAGACTCGTGGTTTGGAATTCGTGTTTGGGCGAAACCAGATGGATCATCCAACCCAAAACTGATTACGAGAGACGCTCTAGGTTTGTTCTAGGATACGGAAACAACAAAATTTGCCATAGCTACAAAATTTTTAGGTGTTTCCACCAAAACGACAAACTTGTTGGGTCTGAAATTTATGATTTTAGCTCTGATTCATGGAGGGTACTTCTTGATGTCGTTTCTCCTGGCGACTTCATAGATTCATCAATGGGTTCTATGTCTTTGAAGGGAAATGCTTACTGGCTTGCTAATTATGTAACAGACCCCTCTAAAGAATACTTACTAAGTTTTGATTTTACTTACAAGAGAGAGGTTTAGACGTCTGTGTCTTCCAACGATTCAGACTTGTGGTTGGTCGGTTCTATCAGTTGCTAGAGAAGAAAAACTCTCAGTGTTACATCGGACCTATGGTACATCAAAGATGGACATATGGGTGACTAATAAAATTGATAGTGAAGCCGCGTTGTGGAGCATATCCTTTACAGTGGATATACCTATTGGGGGAGATTTACTTTGTTTTCCCGCAAGTTTTTTGATTGACGAGGAGAAGAAAGTGGTTGTGTGCTGTAATGCATGTTATTGGACAATTAGCGGGAAGCAGGTATACGTTATTGATAAATATTACACAGGATCCTCTTGTGTAGAAACTACACATGTATCATCGCTCCCATCTATTTTCAGTTATGTTCCAAGTTTGGTTCAAATCCAGCAAGTAGAGGCAAAACAATAAAGAAAGAAACTAGTTTGTGATTATATTGCAACTCCTCTTTTTTCTTCGTTTCTGTTTTTGACTTTTGTTTGTAGACATTAATTGTCGTTTAATTAGTTTAATGAATTGATCTATATATTATGATTCCTTTCTTTTTTGCATTACATTATATTCAAGATGATGAATGAAACAAGAGCTCCTCTTTTTTCTTCGTTTCTGTTTTTGACTCTTTTTCTTGTAGACATTGTCTTTTGATTAGTTTAATTAATCGATCTAGTTTGATTCCTTTCTTCTTTGCATTACATTCAAGTTGATAAATGAAGCAACAACCAGTTCGTTTTGTGGATTGTCTCATCTTTTTTTTTTTTTTTTTTTTTTGAATCGAATGTAAAATTTATTCAAACAAAAAAAACCGTTGTTACAACAAGTGCGGCTTTGTTACAACAAATGCGGCTTTGTTTTTAGAAAAGATTACACGTAATTAAAGACGAAGTACAAACATCAAATTCTGGTTTCAAACCAGAACTCGAGCACACCATTAAACTTCGCATCCTTTTGAGATTGAATGGTTAGTAGACTATTGCGGATTTGCCTATCGAGGAACTTAATCATCGTGGCTGTAGTCGTCGGAGTTTCACTGTGGCGTCTTGAGTTCCTTTCTCTCCAAATGCTATGTAATTTTGCTTGGAAAACATACCTAGCAATGAAGAGAGGGATACGGTCCATGTTTGTTGCTGAGATGATGGCGATGATGGCGATGATGCTAGGCCAATCGGTTGAGAATCTGGATTTGAGGAGACCCTTGGTTAGTACTTTCCACACTTCCTTGGAGTACCCACAAGAGAAAAACAGATGGTTTCTACTCTCCGTCGGATGTTGACATAGAACAATACAAGTGGTAATTCCAGCCGTATTCCATGTCGCCATATGATAAGCGGTCGTTAGACGATTATGAATCGCTAACCATGCTAAGAGAGAGTACTTTGGAGTTGAGTGAGCGAACCACACACCTTGGTACCAGTTGTTTGCGGCAACTTACTCCCTAATTTCCATCCAAGTTCTTTTGGAGTTGAAGCTCGGCTTGTATGTATCATGTTTCCATCTCCATAGAGGTTTATCTTCTTCGCCCAATGGCTAGTAGATTTTCAATTTTGTTCAGGTGCTCAGTGCGATGACGCCTTCGTCTTCGAGTTACCGAAGCTTGTGCCAACGTTGAATTGATAGAGATCCCCATATCAATGAAACCTCTAGTTCCCGTAAGGTCGATAAGGCACCCAAATGCGACCATGAATCAAACCAGAAGGATGTGCGCTGCCCGTTACTTGCGACAACCTTGTAGAAACTACTCGCTTTATCTCTTAACTTAAGCAATTTTTTCCACATCCAAGAGCCCAAACTAGACTTGTGTTTGAGCGACCAGAATGAGCCTTCTCGAATGAGATATGTTTTGATCCAATTTACCCATAGTGAGGAGTGGGAGGAGACAATTCTCCACACTAGCTTGAGACCACATACCATATTTACCTCCTTCAAAGGTCTTATTCCGAGGCCACCCTCCTTTTTTTGTCGTTTTACCACTTCCCAAGCGATCTTAGCTTTCCTTGTGTTTAGGGTTGGCCCTGACCAGAGAAAAGCATAACATAATTTCTCTACCTCACGGAGACATTCTAATGGTAGTCGAAAAGCCGCTAACCAGAAGTTTGAGATGCTGAGAAGGACTGATTGTATTAGTTGTAACCTTCCTGCGAAAGATAAGAAGCGAGCTGTCCAAGTAGATATTCGTTTCCGAATACTCTCTAGTAATGGGAGATAATCATACCGACTCATTCTCTTTGTCAAAAGCGGTAAGTCCAAGTATCTTACCGGTAATTGCCCCGTTGTGAAACTGAAACGAGCCTCCAAATCTGCCCTCACTTGATCTGTTACTCCAGCCATAAAAATTGTTGACTTCTCCATGTTTATTTTCAGACCAGAAATCCTAGCAAACTCATCAAAAATTGTAATAATCCCCTCCACCGATCGTACTTTGCCATCTGAAAGTACCAAAATGTCATCAGCAAAACTCAGATGTGTAAGGCTTATGTTCTTACATTTTGGATGAAATCCAATTGTGCTTGCATTTGCCACCCTGTCAAGTAGCTTGGAAAGGACGTTCATGCTTATCACGAATAAATACGGGGACAGAGAGCAGCCTTGGCGGACAGAAAAGGATGATGTTGTAACACAATCGAATCCAATGAATGAACTTTGGAGGCAGATTCATCGCCTCAAGCGTATTCATCAACAAAGACCATTGTATTGTATCGAAAGCTTTAGAGATGTCGATCTTTATAGTACATCGGGAGGAGACTGAATCTCTATGGTAGTCTTTGACGAGTTATGTTGCTAATAACAAATTTTCAATTAATAGCCTGTCTTTGATAAACGCCGTTTGGTTCATCGCTATTAAAGCCGGAAGTACTCCTTTGAACCTGTTAGCTATGATTTTTGATATGACCTTGTATATCACGTTGCAGCATGATATTGGTCGATAGTCTTTCATCTCCTTTGCCTCTGTTTTCTTCGGAATTAAGGCCATAATCGTTGTATTCATACCTTTTGGCAAGAATCCTTTCTCTAAGAAGGATTGGATCGTGATGATAAACTCTTTGCCTACAACCGCCCATGCCTCTTTTAAAAATTATGTAGTGAAACCATCAGGTCCCGGCGACTTGTCATTTGGCATAGAGAACAACACTTTTTTGATATCCTCATCCTTGACCTCTCTCGTAAGTGAATCATGCTCAGCCTCCGAGCAATGAGGCAAGAGATAATCTGAAGATATTCTGAAGATATTCCCTCATAATCAGAAGGTTGGTGTTGTAGGAATTCTTTGAAGAAACCCTTTGCTTCCATCTTTATCTCCTCGTTTCCTGTGGCGATGCTACCATCTCGGCATTGTATTTCCCGGATTGTGTTTAGACCTTCTCTCACAGCCACTCCGTTGTGGAAAGAATTATTGTTTCTGTCTCCTACTTTAAGCCAATGCATCTTAGATCTCTGTTTCAAAAAAATTTCCTCAATGCACGAAATCAGGTCCCATATCCTATATGCTGTATTTTCCTCCTCCATTGAAGCCGTTGATGGATTTGCGAGTGTTTCTTCCTGTTTCGAACATAAGGCCTCGTGAGCTTCTTTTGCACGTTTGCATAAATTCCCCAATTTTTCCTTTGCCAGGTTGTGGATAAGGGGCTTCAGTCCTTTTAATTTTTTTGAGAATCGAAACATGGATGAGGTTGAGAGAAAGATCTTCTCTGTCTCGTTCCAGTATTTCTCAAGCAGGGGCAGAAAATCATCGAGATCTGCTACAACATTCACAAACTTGAATGTACTTAGTTTTGGTACAACCTCTGTGTCCAGGTGGAATCTACAACGCAAGTGATCCGAGCAACCACCTGCCTCGAAGACATTGTACGATTGGGGAAACTTCTGAATCCAGCGATCATTCATAAGGACCCTATCCAGTTTTTTTTGTAACTAGCCCTTGCTCCCTTCTGTTTCACCAAGTGAATAAAGAGCCATGTGGTGGTAAATCCTTGAGGCAGCAATAATTTACCAGATCTTGAAATTCTTTCATTCCCGTCGTAAATCTTGGATTGTTCTCGAAATTTAAATGCTCCTCTCCATCGAGGGTCTCATTAAAATCTCCGAGAATTAGCCACAAATTTTTTCGAAAGACAGGGGAGTCATGATGATCCCGTATGTCACTCCAAAGTTTCCTACGCTCTGCCATGAAATTTGATGCATATACGAAAGTGCAAAGAAACTCATCCTCCTTCTCCTCTAGTTTGGTCGAGCAAGTAATTATCTGATCACTCTTGAAAAAAAAGGTTAATCTTACATTCTTCTTCCACACCAGCCATATTATGCCTAACCCTTGGTGTTCATAATTTGTCATAAGTGACCAATCGACAAGAATTGAAGATGTGAGCTGCTGAGATTTCTGCTCTTTAACTCTAGTCTCCAACAAAGCGCCAAATTGAAAAGATTTGTTGTAAACCCAATTCCTGATAACTGAATGTTTTGTTGATTTATTCAGACCTCTGACGTTCCAGAAAAATCTTGACATAAATCAAATTTTTTTCCGCGCACTCCTTCTTTCCAAACCATTTGAGAGCAAGTCCTTTGCGGCTTGAGTATTTGGTTTCAGTAGAAGCTTTGTCGAGTTCTTCTTACCTCGAGGGATTTGAGGTCGAATGTTTCCATTCTCCTCTTTCTCCGACGGCTTAAGAATTACAGGTTCGTTCTTCAACTCCCCTTCCTCAATTTCTTCCTCTACTGGTTCCTCAATTTTTTCGGATTCTTCCATTGGATCCACCAGAGCGTTATATCTTGATGGTGAGACCGTGAAAGCTGATGATTCTGAAGGTTTTGGCCCCTTATGTCGACCAATTTTTGCCGGTGAGGCCGACTGCCAATCGCTTTCAATTTCGATCTCTGTTTCCCCTGTTTTAATTTTGCCAGCGTTTGTTTCTGTTTCCACTCCATCTTTGATAGGATTTTCACTGTTTTCCTCCTCCAGTTGGCTTTTGAAATTTCCTCATTGATTTCCAATCCGTTTGGATTTTCCGTCACCTTCCCCTTCTCTCCCGTTTCGATAGATTCATCTCGCTCCTTCTCTATTTGTGTGTTTTGAGTTGTTTCCTTTAAGTTCTCATTAGTAGAGATTACTGAATTATCTTCGACGACTCTCTGCAGGATTGAAACCTTTTTTGATTTCAGCATACATGCATCTTGCAAATGACCCCATTTAGAGCATGTGGAACACTTCGGTGGAAGCCACAGGTATTTGTATTCGACAACATAGTCCACTCCTTTGTCTAATGTGAACCGAAATGATCTTGGTAGATCCTTTGAAAGATCTGCTTCAACAAAAATCTTCGCTTCCTCGAAACTTTTGCAAGTTTCCGTGTATGGGTGTAGTTTTTTGGGTACTCCCACGGCACTAGACAGAAATCCTAGCCCCTTGTCATGAAACAACTGGGGTGGAACATTCTTTAGGACTATCCACATTGGAATCGATTTTCAGCTCTGGTTGCGCTTCTTCAACCACCGGTGACCACTTTGAAGCTACCATCGGAACTCCAGCAATGTTCCACATTCCTCGTCGCAAAACCCGTGCACGACTAGAGTTATCTCGAATACGGAACTTTATGGTTGTTGGGTTAACCACAAAAGCATCAATTCTTGCTGACTTATCTCCCAAAGTCCAGATTTTGTTAACTATGACGTGAACTTTGGCTATATGTGGAGCAGTAGCTAGGAATTTCCCAATAATGAGATCTTCCCACATAGGAGATGACCCTTCGATAATATCATCATGTATCTCCACTGGTTGAGCACCATCGACCACCTTAACGTTGATTAAAGCAAAGTAAGCCAAGAAGAGAAGATCGAAGGTGGGGACTCATATCCAAAAGGAAACACATGAAACTTTCAACTCAATGTCTTTAGGTAAAATTGTCATAATGTAAAAATCGCTTCTACTCTTATGAACTGCTCCATACCTATCGCAACTTGAATCTTTTACTCTAGTGCCTAAGACTTAAGAATCCACAAGCATTCCTATCAACCAACTCTTTAACATTTATTAATCTCGGTATAAGCGCGGTCTCCCAAAGGAAATCTCAATCGTTCTCAATCGGTTTGGTGAGAAAGGCTTGAAAGCATAATGTAGGAGGAGGTTCAAGTTTTTGGGTAACTTACTCTAAAAAAAACTTAATGCATGACAAAACGAAAAAGCAAGGAAGGAATGGAACAAAGATGCATCAAATAATATCTTACGTATAGCTTTCTAATCTCTCGTCTTAAACTCATTGGCTTGCATCTCTTGTCCTATAAGTCAAACCCCAAAGCCCTTTTGGCTAGATATAAACATCGTACACAACCTTATTTGTTTTTCTTTTATCAACACTCTAGGGGGATTTATTTTCTTAGTCTAAACTCTTATTCCTTTTTTTTTTTTTTTTATCTAGAGTCTAGACAACTTTGAATTCTTGGTTCTTTCCTAGAGTTTCTTGCTTTCTTTTTCTTTTCTTTTCCCAACTTAGGTTCTTTCTTTAGCCTTTACCCGATTTTCTCTCACTTCACTCACCATTCTCCCAAAAAAAACTTAACCATTCTATTTTCCGATACCCAAGTCACTCGTCTAAGGAAGATAAGCTTTGTTGTTCCTTTCTCTTTCAAGATTTTTCAGTTGTATACATTTTCAAGAAAAATGTCTCACTCACAAATAACAAGGGTTTGAAAAAATAGGCTTAGGTGAATAGGTGGGGAACTATCCTAAAAATGAGGATAACTACTCGAATTAGCACAAGAGTGGGAAAGTGGATAAGAAAATTAGAGTATATAATTTAAGACCATGAGAATGTATTTCGAACCCCTAGGAGAGACAATTAATGTTCAAATTAGGTTCAAATAAATAGAGTTGGAATGAAATCACAGCAAGCTTCATCCTAATCAAAGACATGCAAGTCAAGAGATCAAAGCATGGATTTTCCAATTTTTCAAAGCGGTTTAGCAAGGGCAATGTTTTCAAAATTCAAGTTTTTAATTATTGTCTCCTAGCATATGAATGCAAACTATATGATCTAGACTCAATCCTAAAATGAAGATGAGACTATGCAAACTACGAGATATTTTTATATTTTTGAAATTTTTTTTTTGATTTTTTTATGCAATAAAATATGTACAATGCAAGACTCAAAATATAAAATAAGACAAAGAAAACAATGTTAAATGACAAAGACCTCTCCCCCAGAATTAAATCACACCGTCTCGGAGTGAAATGAATCCAAAGAGAGAGTAAAAAAAATGCAAATCAAAAAGTATGTACAAGGTGTTAAGTGAGGTACCTTGGAGTTGGAGATGTGGTGGTTTATCGGTCGTGTCTATCGGTCAGGACCCCGATAAAATGCCTTCATCTGTGAGCTTTCTTTGTTTTGACCCCGATTCTTTTTCTACTACTCACCAGTGCCCTGTAAAATCAAAACACACTAAAAAAAAGATGAAATCACACTCAAACAAACAAATAAACATATATACAGAGGATAGAATTGGGGGAGTCCCCAATGGCGCGTTTGACGTCTCTAGTTTGACGGTTGTGTCTCGGTCTCCTCATCGTCCTAAAAAAACAAATAAAAATCCAAATTAACATAAAAAAAATTAACATGAGATTGCCTCCCAAGCGCGCTTGTTTTTCGTCACTAAGCTTGACGTTGTTGAGGTGATCATGCGTCTTGGGGGTCTGAAAGAGGAACCGTGATGTTCTCCTCCATCGCCACGTCTACCATGTATGGCTTGTACCTTTGACCGTTAACTGAAAAATCTCCCCCGGACTTGTTCCACAAAACAATTGCTCCATAAGGGCGAACTTCTTCAACTTCCCGGGAAACAATTTCAACCTTGAGTTGAATAGCAGGACTTGTTCCCTGGTTTTGAATTCCCGTGTTATGATTTTCTTGTCGTGGAATGCCTTGGTTCGTTCCTTGTAGATTTTTGAACTCTCGTCAGCACCTTGGCGAATTTCCTCAAGTTCTTCTAGTTGAATTAACCTTCTATCGGTGGCTGTCTTGAGGTCAAAGTTGAGAAGTCTTGTAGCCCACAGAGCTTTGATGTGTTGCGTTTTTGACGTTTTCCAACTCGTGCTTTTTGTACATAATAGAGTCTTTTTCGAGTGTTTTCGTCTTTTAGGAGTCATTTCAGGTCTAAAAGCATTTCGGGACGGAGTCCGGAGGCCTAGATGGGATCGATCGATGCACCCCCTGGATCGATCGATCCCAAAGAATGAGTTTGTCCAAGTGATCACATTGAGGAGTGGGAAGGAGATTGAAACCGTGATTGAGTCTAAAGGAAAAGAGAAGATTCCCGAGATCATATATGTGAGAGACAATGGTGTAGTTGATGAGGCAAGTTCCTCGTCCAAATCACAAGAAGCCGAGGAGGCACCAGTAGCTCCACCAGCACGTGTCTACATGCCTAAGGTTCCTTACCCTAGGCGCCCGAAGAAGACACAAAGAGATCTTGAGCAAGCAAAGTGTAAGACGCTAGTGAACGAGCTTTCGGTGAGGCTTCCTTTTATCGATGCGGTCCAGATGGTTCCTGCTTTGAAGAAGTATGTGAAAGACATGGTCACAAACAAGATTACAAGTGAAGAAGACGTGTTGATGATTACTAAAGAGTGCAGTGCTGTGTTGCAAGGAAGAATGCCCGATAAACTTGAAGATCCGGGGAGATTCGTACTATCTGTGCAAATTGGGCCTCTAACCTTTGAGCATTCTCTCTGTGATTTGGGTGCTAGCGTTAACCTCATGCCCTACTCGGTGGCTAAGCGCCTTGGTCTCACATCATTCAAGCCAGCTAGAGTGTCGTTGGTATTTACTGATTGTTCTGTGAAGATTCCACTCGGTATTTTGGAAGACTTGTCCGTGAAGATTGGAGATGGTTACATACCAGCGGATTTTGTAGTTCTTGAGCTAGAAACAGAGCCAAAGGATCCTCTCATCTTGGGACGACCTTTCCTGGCTACAGCTGGAGCCATTATTGATGTGTAGAAAGGCAAGATCGATCTTCATTTAGGTGATCTAATAATGAAGTTCAAAGTGGATATAATGCTGAAAAAGCCAAGCATCGATGGACAAACATTTTGGATTGACTGCGTCTTTGAAGCCACTAAAGGAGTATCAGATGAGATGTTGGTGGATGATCCCCTTGAGATCGCCTTAACATAATCTGAGGGAGAATTCGGATACTTGAGCGAGGACATAGCGGGTTATGCAAAGATGCTAGATTCCAGCAAGATGATGGAGAAGATGGTAGCATTTGTTGCACTTGATGAAAATGACGAGCAATCACCAATTGCTGAGTCTCCCGTACCTATTGACAATCCATGGAGCGAACTGAAAGCTCCAAAACTCGAGCTTAAACCGCTTCCCACTGGGCTAAGGTACGCATTTATTGGTCCTAACTCCACAGACCCTGTCATCATTAATGCTGAACTGAACAACGTAGAGACTGCCTTACTCTTGTGTGAATTGAGAAAATATCGTAGAGCACTTGGCTATTCTCTAGATAACATTATGGAAATCTCACCAGACCTTTGTATGCATAGGATACATCTAGAAAATGAATCGATGACTTATGTAGAACATTAGAGACGGTTAACCCCGAATCTGAAAGATGTTGTAAAGAAAGAGATAATGAAACTTCTAGGAGCTGGTATCATATATGCTATATCTGACAGTACATGGGTGAGTCTGGTGCATGTAGTGCCTAAGAAAAGTGGTTTGACAGTAGTTGAAAATGATAGGAATGAGTTAATCCCGACTAGAACTGTCACTGGTCATAGAATGTGCATCGATTATAGGAAATTGAATGCTGCAACTCGCAAAGATCATTTTCCTCTGCCTTTTATTGATCAAATGCTTGAGAGATTGGCTAACCACCCTTATTACTGTTTTCTAGATGGTTATTCTGGTTTCTTTCAGATTCCGATTCATCCCGATGACCAAGAAGACAACGTTCACATGTCCTTATGGCACTTATGCTTATCGCAGAATGCCATTTGGTTTGTATAATGCGCCATCCACGTTCCAACGCTGCATGATGTCAATCTTCACCGACATGATTGAAGACATAATGGAGGTTTTCATGGACGATTTTTCTGTCTACGGACCTTCCTTTGCTGAATGTCTTTCTAATTTGTGCAGGGTACTAAAGAGATGTGAGGAGAAACACTTGTTTTTAAATTAGGAGAAGTGCCACTTCATGGTGAAGGATGGGATCGTTTTAGGCCACATGATTTCAGAAAGGGAAATCGAGGTTGACAAAGCCAAAATAGAGGTGATGACAAGTTTGCAACCACCAACTTCTGTCAAAGGCATCAGGAGTTTCCTTGGACATGCTGATTCTATAGGCGATTCATCAAAGACTTCTCGAAAATTGCTAGACCATTGACGCAGCTGCTGTGCAAAGACGTGAAATTTGACTTCAATGATGAGTGTTTGGCGGCCTTTCACATGATTAAAGGAGCACTTGTCAGCGCACCTATTGTACAACCACCATACTGGGAGTTACCTTTCGAGGTGATGTGTGACGCTAGTGACTACGCAGTGGGCGCTGTTTTGGGACAGCGAAAAGACAAGAGAGTGCATGTTATCTATTATGCCAGCAAGACTCTTGATGACGCCCAATGCAAGTACGGTACAACAGAGAAAGAGCTTCTCGCGGTCGTGTATGCATTTGAAAAATTCAGGACATATTTAGTGGGCTCTAAGGTCATTGTTCATACTGACCATGCTGCATTGAGATATCTACTCAGCAAGAAGGATTCGAAGCCGAGGTTGTTGTGATGGATGCTGTTGTTGCAAGAATTTGATCTCGAGATCAAGGACAAAAAGGGGATCAAGAATGGAGTTACCGACCATTTATCTAGAATGCGCATCAACGAGGAGGTTCCCATCAATGACTACCTCCCCGAGGAGAATATATATGCGATCGAGGTTTTGCGGAATGGCTCATTGTTCGTTTGGGCCGGTAAACTTCCTGAAATCTCTTGGTTTAGCGAAATTGCCAATTTCCTTGCTGCAGAAGTGAAGCCAGACGGTTTTGTGGGGTACAAAAAAAAGAAATTTTTGCGAGACATCAGACATTACTTTTGGGATGAACCGTACTTGTACAAGCATTGTTCCGATGGTATCTATAGACGTTGTGTCTCGGAGGAAGAAATCCCAGGAATTCTATTTTATTGCCACGGGTCGAACTATGCGGGACATTTTGCTACCTTCAAGACCGTATCTAAGGTGTTGCAGGCCGGTTTCTGGTGGCCGACCATGTTCCGTGATGCTCACGCTTTTGTTTCCAAGTATGACGCCTGTCAACGACAAGGGAACATCCGCAAAAGAAACGAGATGCCTCAAAATTTTATTCCTGAAGTTGAGGTGTTTGATTGTTGAGGAATCGACTTCATGGGTCCTTTTCCATCTTCTTTCGGGAATAAGTACATCTTTGTTGCTGTAGACTATGTGTCCAAATGGATCGAAGCAATGGCGAGCCCGACTAACGACTCCAAGGTCGTCCTTAAGATGTTCAAATCTGTCATTTTCCCGATATTTGGAGTTCCGAGAATTGTAATAAGCGATGGAGGATCGCATTTCACCAACAAACTATTCGAGAAGCTCTTGAAGAAGAACGGCGTTACGCATAAGGTAGCGACTCCTTATCACCCTCAGACGAGCGGATAAGTTGAAATATCAAACCGAGAGATAAAGAGCATTCTTCAGAAGACGGTGAACATTACACGAAAAGATTGGGCCGTGAAGCTTGATGACGCACTCTGGGCGTACATAACCGCCTACAAAACACCTCTTGGCACGACCCCATTTCATCTTGTCTATGGAAAATCGTGTCACCTTCCAGTGGAACTCGAATACAAGGCGGCATGGGCAGTGAAATTGTTAAATTTCGACATCAAAGCCGCATACGAAAGAAGGTTGATTTAGCTAAACAAGTTGGATGAGATCCGCCACACGACGTATGAGAACTCAAAAATCTACAAGGAACAAACCAAAGCTTCTCATGACAAGAAGATTATCCCGAGGAATTTCTCCGCCAATGATCAGGTGCTTCTTTTCAACTCTCGTTTGAGACTTTTTCCGGGAAAGCTAAAGTGGAGATGGTCCGGTCCCTTCACGATTAAGGAAGTCCGTCCTGACGGAGCAGTCGTGTTACATAACAGACAAGGAGGCGAATTCGTTGTCAATGGTCAGCGTCTTAAGCCATATCTCGCTGACAACGGAACCATTGAGGGATACACTGTTCCTCTCGGTGATCCTCATCTCGCCTAAACGGCCCCGGAGTCAAGCTAATGACTAAAAACAAGCGCTTGGTGGGAGGCAACCCACCGGTAAGTGTATATAATTTTCTTTTTCGATTTGTTTTCACTAACCTCTCTAATTTTTAGATTTGAATTTGAATTTTAAGTTTTCTTATAAAAAAAAATAAACAGGCATTTGGATCGATCGATCCACCCCTTGGATCGATCGATCCAATTAAGCGATGATTTTCTAGATCAACCGAGCAAGACGACACGCGAAGAGCTGAGCTAGATCGATCGATCCTAAGGGCTGGATCGATCGATCCAGCTACAGGTAAGGTCGGTTCGATTTTTTCGGTCTAAAACCGGTTTAGTCACACTTAATTTAAACCGGAAAACAGAATCCCTTCCTTCTTTCTCTCATAAAATCGATCCAAGCCCCCTTTTTCTCTCAATCATTTTCGCAACAAAGTGTTCTTGAGAGATTTTTGGGGTTTCAACTTCAATTCTCCATAACTTCCTTGTTTCTCAACGGATTTGAACGATTTTTAGGTCTATCCCACTCGATTATTTGAGCTCTTTCTGTTTCTCCTATCGCCGTCCTCGATCTGCATAGGTATGGCACTCAAATTCCTCTTTTTCAGTCCGAAAATTCTAGGTTGAAAAATGTGAAAATCAAAATCGTGTTTATAGCTTGTTCTTGAATTGATTCATGCTTTATACACATGCTTTAGACCGATTTTGAGTTGGGTATTGATTGGAAACGCCTAGTGTTTGTGTGCTTGGATTGAATAGTGGAATTATGAGGAATTTTGAGAAATTTGTGAAAAGGGATCGATTTTGAGAAATTTGGATATTCTGGTTAGAGATTGTTGTGAGTTTGAAGTTGTTGATGATATATTTATTTGACTGCATAATCAAATTGCCAAACTCATCGTTTGAAATTCGAAATGGAATGTTTGCCGTATTTTGGGAAAATTTTCTTATAAGCTTACGTTGTTTGTTTTGCAGACAATGGCTCCTCCATCTAAAGCCAAACAGCTAGCAGCAAAGAAACGGAAGGAATCAAACCAACGCCGAGTTCATACAAATGCAGCCTATAGCTCGGAAGCACCTCCATTAACCGCACCGCCATGGCCTAGACGTGAGGGCGTCCAGTTCGAGAGTTACTATTTAAACTTGATCAAAGACATTCAACCGGACGATCTTGCCAAAAACACGCAGTATCAGGCAAGGAAAGTCGGCGACGCTTGGGATGACTTCGATTCACTGTTTTACAACAGGTTCCTTAGCGTCAGAATGGAACCTACGAAGATCATCTGCCCTACAACTCTGGATGCAATGGGAATTCGCCAAGACGTGGAGACGATTCTGGAGAAGATTGGTTTTGGTCATATTGCCACAAAGGAATATCCAATATATCCTGATTTGGTGCAGCAATTTCTAGCCTCCGTCAAACTCACATTCGCCAACCCGAGGTACGAACGAGTGGATGGCGTAACATTGACATACTTCGCCAGCGGATTGTTGTACGAGATATCGATCACGGAACTCTGCAAGCTCTACGGGTTCGACCATTGATATATCATGGTTTTTACCCCTATTAAGCCATGATATAGGTCCGTTTTATAGAGTCTTTCTACTATTTTGTAGTGTTTTAGAGTCTTTTACAGGTTTTAGCACGTTTGGAGCATAATTGGAGATATTGGAGCTTTCTGGAGCATTTTGGAGCAAAACCGAGATCATGTAGCTGAGAAGTCGATTTGAAGCCTGAGTGTCGATCGATACTACTTTAGTATCGGTCGATACTCACTGTAGCAAGACACAAGTCGCGACTTTAAATGAAGAGTTGAAGAACTTCCCACCGATGGATTGAGCTCAAATTTGGATACAAGACAGATCAATGGATTAGTTTTCATTTGAAAGTGGTTTAAGGTCATTCCAACGGTGCGATCAAAAGTTATGTCAGTTTTCGTGAAGTCCAGTCTGGCGAGCAGAAGAAGCAGTGAATAGTGTCGATCGACACTACCCTAGTGTCGGTCGATACTCACTGCATGAAAACAGGAAACGCGACTTTTTACAAGTCTTGAGAGTTTGCACCTTGGTCCAGAAGTCTTTAATAATTACAAGAAGCCCCAAAACGTGTTTTAGCATTATAATTAGGTTTTTCAGCCACTTTTGTTGGCTAAGCTTTATATTACTTTTGTTCTGATTGAGAGAGATTGTTTTAGGGATTTTGGGGAGACAACTCTGAACCCCTTTGTTTCTGATTGATTTCTTTTATGCAATTCTATTCATCTATGATTTCTGTTCCGTTAATCATGTCTGAGTAGATCCCTTGTTAGGTTCAGGGTTCTCATAAGGGTTTTCTCTGAATGTTAGGTTAATTGATTGATTAGGATTCACCATCTGAATTAGTTCTTCGCCATAGGTTGTTCCCATAGCGAATTCTAGGTTGACGAATCTAGAACTTAGATTTTAGGATAATTGATTAGGCACGAGAGTGCGATTAATTACCTGACAGAACCTAGGTGAGCAAAATAACTATTCGCAAAGAGATTTGGTTTAGTTGTTTTGTGAACATATCAAACTTGAAATAAAAGCTGGTTTAGACTTTAGGATTCGCAAAGAGATTTGGAATTCTAGGATTTAGACTTAGATAGTTTTCGCAACGAGAGTTGGTTAGCTATACTTTAGTGATTTGAGTTCAAGAACTGCGCTAAATCTGAATCATGTTAGTTAGTTTATCTACATTCATTGAATTCCTGAGAAATACCCTGAACCTATCTTATTTCCCATTGATTCACAACTTATTTAATTTACGCACTGCTTTAATTTACATCTTTTTGGTTTAGCTTAATTCGAAACTATACAATATATTGTGTGAATTCTGGAGTTCTTGTGTTCGACCCCTAACTATACTGCAACACTGCTTTAGTACTTTTTAGGGTATTAATTTGAGCATATCAACCATCGAAAGACAGGCACTCACTTCCCCGACAATTTTCCAAACCACCGAGAACTTTGGAACCACATTGCTTCAGGTACTTTCCAATCCAGAGCGGCGAAGCATGCCTTGATTCGGAACCCAGCCATTCGTGTGGTAGCCAAGATCATCAGCAACATTCTGTTTGCGAAGATAGAGCCCGGCGTAGTACGTACTAACGAGTTACTCTTGCTACATTATGGGATTGGGGAGCATTTGTCAGACATCTACCACTTCCACTTCCCTGCACCATACGATGTGAACTTAGGCCTGGTATTCGCTTGGACTTTGGTGGCGAAGAAGATTCAGTTCTTAGGGAACCAAATACAGAAGGAGAATATTGGGAGTCTGCTTACTCCTTTGTTCATACACCACGAGATTGACTTCACTGGACATGAATGCAAGGAGAAGGTTGGTTACATCGACAAAAAACATCTGACGGCTTGCCACGTCCTCAAGACTGGGTACATATACGAGTTCACAGATCGATAGAGACGGATCCAGCACTGCGGGCTTCCACAGCCCGAGATCACTGCGGTGAACGGTCCGGGCAACATCGAGCTCTTTCCCCCGCCAGAGTGTCTATGCACGGACGCAGCTGCCACCATGATACGTAGAGGAGGGACCTCCTAGAGGATGATCCCGTGCCAGATTTCTTCACTCAGCAGGAGCATGGGCAGACATCGGGACGATGATCCTGTTGTTGCTGGACATGGGACCTTGGAGAGCGCTGATACATGGGAGTTATCCGATAATGATGCGCGTGTTGCACGATGTAGGCGACGGACTGGCCCAAGCAGGAGCGTTATCCCGGACGACCCCCTCGCTGAGCAGCGTATTCCCTCTACCCATTGTCCTATCCACTTTCGATTTTTTTGTTTACGTATGTTTTTAACTTTCCATCCAATATATTCTCACACCGACACAATGTGAAGTAAATCTGGGGGAGAGTAGCTACTAACGACGTTTGTCTTCTTTTGGTTATGTTTGCTTTCTTTGGATTTTGTTTTTACATTTCCCGAGTCGTTTAATCGAATCTACAAAAAAAAAAAAAAAAAAGAAAGAGTGTGTGTTCGTTTTTCTTTACATTTACGAACATTCTTTTGGAATTATTGTTCTAATTCTTCATCTGAGTGTCCATTCTTCCAGAATTATTTCCGAATCAGACTAATGAAAAATCCAGATGTTGACCGGCTAATCAGAAACACCCACGTCTCCAGAAGAATCCAGATAGTATGAGCTAATTTCTGAGCTCTTCCTTTTACCTCGTCATTGTGATCAGTGTCTTCAGAGCTTGACTCCTCATTCGTATCTGGAAATGACAACCTATGTAAAGTATGATTCTCCTCTCCCGGTCCCAAAAATAAGTTCATCTATATATATAAATAATACGAATGGCACGGAAGTGAACCGGGGATTCGGTGGCAAAAACCATCAATACTCTTGTCTCATGAAAGATCGCCAAGGGAAGTGAATTGGGGAGTGAACCGGGGATTCGGTGGCAAAAACCATCAATACTCGCGTCTCATGAACCATTAATAATTATAAAAAAAAAAAAGAGATGAATAAAATGAATAAGTCTGGGGGAGAGGAGAAATACCGAAAGGTTTAAAGGTTTGCTCGTTACGATATCGAAAGGGAAAGAGTCTAGAAGGCTCTTGGCATTGTTATCTTTGATGAGACCCAGCGATGATGGCTTTCGGACTATTCTGTGAGACTGTGGGGCGAATCTGGGAAAGCTGCGATAACTGTGGAGAAGTACATAATGGTCTGTTCTGGATTTGGTGAAGCAATATGTGGATTACTAAGTTGAAGGGTCATTGCAATATTCTATAGAGAAGGTAAGTTCTTGTGTTTTCAAAACTTCTTCCTTATTCTTAGATTTTTGTTTGCTTGAGGACAAGCAAAATGCTAAGTCTGGGGGAGTTGACGTGTTACGTTTTTGACGTTTTCCAACTCGTGCTTTTTGTACATAATAGAGTCTTTTTCGAGTGTTTTAGCATTTTAGGAGTCATTTCAGGTCTAAAAGCTTTTCGGGACGGAGTCCGAAGGCCTAGAACGGAAAACGGCAAAACCGAGCAGAAAAAGATGGGATTGATCGATCCACCCCCTGGATCGATCGATCCACAAAGCCGGACAATTGCTGGATCGAGCTCTGACTGATCCGGACCGATCGATCTTCGAAAAAGATGGGATTGATCGATCCACCCCATGGATCGATCGATCCACAAAGCCGGCCAATTGCTGGATCGAGCTCTGACTGATCCGGACCGTCGATCTTCAAAAAAGATGGGATCGATCGATCCACCCCCTGGATCGATCGATCCAGCTTCTGTAAACAGTGTAAAAACGTGTTTCTTACTATTTCACCAAACTTTTCTTTCTCTTTAGACACCCAAAACTCGAAAATAAGAGGACTAATCCCAGATGTATCATATATTCTTGTCTCTGTACTACTCTCTTTGATCTTGGTGATTTGTAAGCTTGGAAAGCAAACCTTTGATTCTACCTATTGGAGAAGTTTTCTTAATCCCTTTACAATTTCTGTTTTGTTAATCATGTGTTCTTCATCATCTCTATGTATTTGTTCGGCAATTATGAGTGAGTAGTATCTTAGTTAAGCCAAGGGTGTTAATGGATTTCATGATTTAACGGTTTATGATAGAATAAACGGGGATTTATTCGGTGGATTCTTCGTCTAGGGTGTTCTTATTGCTTGAATTAAACTGATCACTTAGTTCATGATCTTGGGTTATCTAACGCACGGGAGTGTTTGTTTAGATACCGGAATTATCCTAGATGAGCAAAACGTCCTTATCCAACGGGAGTTGATGTTAAGACGTTTTGTGAACTTATCAAATCGAACTAGAAAAGCATGCTTAGAACCTTTGAATTCAACGGGAGTTAGTATTCATAGTTTTAAGCATAGGGATTAATACTCCGGGAGGAGGTTAATCTATTATTATGTTTGAGTTCTAGACGATTCTTAATGCAATCCATTGTTTAAGATTGATTAACCGTTGTTTGTGATTTCCCGCAATGTCACCTGAGGCTTAGCGCTTTCTTAATTTGAATTTACACCGTTTTAGTTGCCGTTCTTAGTTTCGAAACCATAAAAGCAACAAAAAAATATGTCATTCGCCTTAGCTTTAATTTTATCATGCATTCTCATAGTCGTAACGCTTGGTCCTTGTGGATTCGATCCCTACATTACTACTTCATATTGCTGTGCACTTGCGGTAGTTACATATAGGGTTAAAACCTGAGCTCATCAAGCTTTGTACTCTAGTTCGACCGGTAGATGACATGATTTCCCGTAGAGTAGGTTGAATGGGGTTGTCCCGATTGGTGTCTTGTAGGCGGTTCTATACGCTCATAGAGCGTCATCTAGCTTTGTCGCCCAATTCTTTTTTGTCTTTCCAACCGTCTTTTCCAAAATAGCCTTGATTTGACGGTTTGACACTTCCACTTGGCCGGATGTTTGGGGATGATAAGGTGTAGATACCTTATGTTTTACTCCATGTTTCTTCATAAGCCCTTTGAAAATTTTGTTGATGAAATGGCTTCCCCCATCACTTATCACCACTCTTGGCACTCCAAATCTTGGGAATATTATGCTCTTGAATAGCTTCACCACTACCTTAGCGTCATTTGTTGGACTTGCTATGGCTTCAACCCATTTGGAAACGTAGTCAACTGCTACAAGGATGTATTGGTTACCGTATGATGATGGGAATGGCCCAATGAAATCAATGCCCCACACGTCGAACACTTCAACTTCAAGGATAGGTTTTTGTGGCATCTCGTTTCTCTTGCTTATATTGCCCTTCCTTTGACACGCATCACACTTAGAAATAAATCCGTAAGTGTCTTTGAACATCGTGGGCCACCAAAAGCCGGCTTATAAGACCTTTGTCATCGTCTTGAATGTTGCAAAGTGAACACCATAATTCGACCCATGACAATGGAATAAAATCACGGGAACTTCTTCTTCCGAGACACATCTTCAATAAAGTTGGTCCTTGCATCGCCGATAGAGGTAGGGCTCGTCCCAAAAATAGCTCTTCACATCTTTGTAGAATTTTTTTCTTGCATACCCATGGAGGTGTGGTGGTTCCATCTCGCATGACAGATAGTTGACAAAATCAGCATACAATGGCTCGCTAACGTTGGTGGTGTCAATCGCCAATAGCTCTCCTAGCATGTAATCCGCTTTGTGTAAAGTGTGAATCAAGTGTACTTGCTCCTCGGGTAAGAAATCATCGATTGGTATGTCTTCTTCAATCCTCATTCTTTATAGATGATTTGCTACACCATTTTCGATGCCCTTCTTGTCTTTTATCTCTAGATCGAATTCTTGCAAGAGAAGAATCCATCTCAACAATCTCGGCTTGGCATTTTTCTTGGCCAGCAAGTGTCTCAACGCAGCATGGTTGGTGTGCACGATGAATTAAGAGCCCACCAAATAGGACCGGAACTTCTCAAAGGCGTAGACTATCGCCAACAACTCTTTCTCCGTTGTTGCATATTTGACTTGTGCTTCATCTAGAGTCCGACTTGCGTAATAAATGACATGGAGCTTCTTGTCCTTCTTCTGTCCCAACACGGCCCAAACAGCATAGTCACTCGCGTCGCACATCACTTCAAATGGCAAGTCCCAATCCGGTGGTTGTACAATCGGTGCACTCACCAATGCATCTTTTAGCTTCACGAAAGCTTTGTGGCATTCTCCATCAAATACAAACTCTTTGTCCTTGCACAAAAGCCGTGTCATTGGCCTAGCGATTGATGAGAAGTCAATCTTCTATAAAACCCAGCATGTCCCAAGAACTCCTTATGCCTTTCACCGAAGTTGGCGGCTGCAAGTTCATCATAACCTCGATCTTAGCTTGATCGACTTCTATCCCACTCTCTGATATCTTGTGTCCTAGTACAACTCCTTCTTTGACCATGAAGTGGCATTTTTTCCAATTGAGGACGAGGCTTGTGTCTTCACAATGCTTTAATACCCTGCAAAAATTAGAAAGACACGCAGCAAAGGAAGAGCCATAGACAGAAAAATCATCCATAAAAACCTCCATTATATCTTCGATAAAATCAGAGAAAATCGACATCATACACCTTTGAAAAGTCTCGGGTGCATTATATAATCCAAATGGCATTCTTCGATAAGCAAAGGTACCATAAGGACATGTGAAAGTTGTTTTCTCTTGGTCATGAGGGTGGATAGGGATTTGAAAGAATCTCGAATATCCATCAGGAAAACAATAGTATGAATGATTTGCTAATCTTTATAGCATTTGATCAATGAATGGCAAATGAAAATGATCTTTCCTAGTTGATGCATTTAATTTTCTGTAATCAATGCACATACTATGACCCGTAATTGTCCTCGTTGAAATCAATTCATCTTTGTCATTTTTAATCACTGTAATTCCACCCTTTTTTGGAACTACATGAACCGGTGACACCCAAGTACTATCCGAGATAGGATAGATTATCCCCGATTTAAGTAGCTTCAAAATTTCTTTTTTAACCACTTCTTTCAAATTAGGATTCAGCCTCCTTTGTGGTTCAATTGATGTTTTATTTTCGTCCTCAAGGTAGATTATATGTATGCACAATGATTGAGATATCCCTTTAATGTCATCCAATGAATAACCTATAGCTTTTCTATATTTTTTTCAGTTCATGCAAAAGCAACGGGATTTCTTCATCATTTAATTCATCATTAATTATGACGGGATACGTTGAATTAGGACCGAGAAATGCATAACTTAGCCTCTTGGGAAGCGGTTTCAGTTCTAGTTTCGGTGCATCGAGCTCGCTCCATTCATCCTCAACACTAGTCTTACCATTAATAGTGTCTTCTCTTTCCTTCTCGTCCACACCTTCTTCTAGTTCCAAGAAGTGTGCATCTTTCCTCTAGGGTTTTTGGGAATTGAGAAATTCCTCACAACCAATAGCTTCTTCATTTTCGATCCCACGTTCTTCATTCGGCTTTGTAAGGGTCACTTCGAGAGGATCTTTCATACTTAGCTCCTCTAAGTACTCATCAACCATTTTCTCCAAGGTTTCTATGTAGAAAACCTTTCCTTCTATGGTTGGCTTCTTCATTACGTCTATAATGTTGAATTTTAGGACGAATTCTCCCAAGTGAAGATCGATCATGCCTTTCTTCACGTCAATAATGGCTCCGGCGGTTGCTAGAAAAGGTCTCCCTAGGATAATAGGATCTGTAGGCTCTTCATCCATCTATATTACCACGAAATCAGTGGGGACGATACAATATCCAACCTATAATGGCAAATCTTCAAGAATACCGAAGGGATAACGGATTGATCTATCCGCCAAGACTAGAGATATCCTTGTCTTCTTGAAATTGGTTAATCCAAGCCTCTTGGAAACCGTTAAAGGCATGCGACTCACACTTGCACACATCTTTGAGGAGTTTATTGTACACCGGACAGTCAAGCATTAAGTCAGCAAAAGGGATGATTACTTGGACCGTCTCCATGATCTTCTTGAACTTCTCAAATTGCTTGTCCAATATTTGCTTCTTGAATCTACCGGGGAATAGGAGTTTCTGTTCGTATGGTGGAAGGACAAAATCCACATTCTTCTTGATGATCCCAGTTGGTTTCTTCTTATTCTCCTTGTTTTAATCCTCAAAAATTGGATCGTTGGAAGTGACATTTGTCAGGGTCTGCTTCTGGATCGGTTTCTCTGAGTGGTTTGAAACCGTTCCCAGCTTATCTTCATTTAAAAACTCACCAAATTCCTTCAATCCTATTTGTCCTCCATCTGTAATCTTCACCACAACTTCCTCCCTTGTTGGTAGTTCAGTTCCACTCCTTAATGTGATGGCCAAGCAATACTCATTTGGGTTGGCTTTGGCTTTCCCCGGTAAAACTCCATTCGGTCCTTTTGATGTCGAGGCTACTTGGGCAATCTGTTTGTCCATGCCTCTTACATGAGTAGATAGGTTCTCAAATTTGGTGTTAAGGTTGTTGTAAATCCCGTCGACCTTGTTGTGGATTTCCATCATCTTCTTGTTCACTTCCATTTGGCCTTTAGCTTGGCCTTCCAAAAGTCTTTGGAGCTTGTTCTTCATTTCATCTTGTGCTCCCGGGTTTGATGTGTTTCCTGGAGCTTGGAAGTTGGTTGGCTTTTGTTGGTACCCTTGCTGGTAGTTGGAGTTGAAATTCCCTTGGTTTGCTTGGAATCCGCCTTGGTTAGTCTTGAAACCTCCTTGGTTCCCTTGGTTGAATGGTTTGGGTTGGAAACCTTGTTGTTGGAATCCTTGTTGTTTATTTGGAGGATAGACTAGGTCTTGGGGATTCTCCACGTTGTTGCTCCGATATGACAAGTTAGGGTGATTCCGAAAATTTTGATTGAACCCTGATATGTTCAAATTAATACCCTATAAGTACTAAAGCAGTCGTTGTAGTATATGCAGGGGTCGAACACAAGAATTCCAGAATTCACGCAATAGATTATGTAGATTCGAATTAAGCTAAACCAACAGATGTAACTGAAAGCAATACGTAAATTAAATGTGTTGTAAGTCGATTGGAAGAAAGATAGATTCAGGGCAATTCTCAGGAATTCACTGAATGTAGATAAACTAACTAACATGATTCAGATTCAGCGCGGTTCTTGAACTCAAATCACTAAAGTATAGCTAACAAACTCTCGTTGCGAAAACTATCTAAGTCTAAATTATAGAATTCCAAATCTCTTTGCGAATCCTAAAGTCTAAACCAGCTTTTAGTTCAAGTTTGATTTGTTTACAAAACAACTAAACCAAATCTCTTTGCGAATAGTTATTTTGCTCACCCTAAGTTCTATCAGGTAATTAATCGCACTCTCGTGCCTAACCAATTATCCTAAGATCTAAGTTCTAGGTGATCAGGCTAGAATTAGCTTTGAGAACAATCTAAGGCGAAGAACTAATTCAGATAGTGAATCTTAATCATTCAATTAACCTAACATTCAGAGAAAACCCTTATGAGAACCCTGAACCTAACGAGAGAACTACTCAGACATGGTAATTGAAACAATAAACATGACTGAAATAATACTCATATAAATAATAAAAAGTAGAGTAACAAGAGGGTTCGAAATCTTCTCTCGGACGAACAGAGTCTCAGACTTGTCTCCCTCAAGCTCTCTCACCAAACTCAGAATAGATTAATGCGTAATCAAGTGTAATAGCCAAAGTGGCTGAAAAACCTAATTTAAACTCCTCAAACACGTTTTGGGCTAAATTGTAAATAATAAAGTCTTCTGGGCAATTTTGCAATTCTTCAACTCTTCATAAAAGTCGCGACTTGTGTCTTGCTGCAGTGAGTATCGACCGATACAAGTCAGTATCGATCGATACTGGGGCAATGACGCGCTTCCTTCCTTCATGGTGTCAGTATCGATCAACACCAGGTGGTGTCGGTCGATACAAGGGCTTCAAATCGGGTACTCAGCTACACAAACTTCTGTTTTGCTCCAAAATGCTCCAGAAAGCTCCAATATCTCCAATTATGCTCCAAACGTGCTAAAACCTATAAAAGACTATAAAACACTACAAAATAGTAGAAAGACTCTATAAAACGGACTTATATCATGGCCTAAAAGGGGTAAAAACCATGATATATCAACTCCCCCAAACTTAGCCTTTGCTTGCCCTCAAGCAAATAGAAGACTAAACCAGAGAAAAAGGTTTGAAAACACGGAGACTCACCTGTTCATGAAACATTGCAATGACCCTTTTCCCAAGCACCCAAATGTCACCTAACCAGATTCAAATCTAACCACCATGTACTTCTCCTTAGGCATTCGCAGCTTCCCCAGACTACACACATTAATTCG
Source organism: Eutrema heterophyllum (assembly GCA_002933915.1). Lineage (NCBI taxonomy): Eukaryota > Viridiplantae > Streptophyta > Magnoliopsida > Brassicales > Brassicaceae > Eutrema > Eutrema heterophyllum. The sequence goes on along the minus strand of PKMM01023027.1, from coordinate 204,652 downwards.
CAGCTTCATTCAATTAAACCCATCATCGCCAGTTTCATCGCTGTGATTAATACCAAGAACCTTCCAGATTCTTTCCCATACAATATCATGACAAGGAACCACCCAATTTCACATTTTTTTTTTGTATCACTTCTCTCCCCCAGACTTATTTCTTATCATATTCTCTTTTTTGTTTTTTTTTTCTTTTTTTTTTTAGATTCGCATATACACATCAAGGTATGAGACGCGAGTAATGATGGTGTTTGCCACCGAATCCCCGGTTCTTCCCTCTCAATGTATCAAAGGGTGTAGGCGAATAATGGCATCATAGGAAAATCCTAGCCTCGCTTCCAATCCTCTGTGTGATCATCCCTCACCAAGTAGAATAATGGGATCGCTGGAAACATTCCTAACCCTCTACTTAGGAGAAAATCATTTCATCTTTTATACTCTTATTTATTAACTTATGATAGGGGAGAGAGATACTGTCACTTTACACACATGGGTTCCTTTGTTAGATATGAATGAGGAATCAAGCTCTATGAATACTAACCATGTCGATGAAGTGCAAAAATTTGGCTCAGGATTTAAAAGAACTCTGCTGGAAACATGTGTGTCTTCTAGTTAACTGGTCAGCCTTTGGATTTTTCATTAATCGATCTGTAACTGATTCTGTAACAATGGTCACTTAGAAGCAAAGTCAGAACAATAGATTCAAGAACAAGATCATAATCTCCAACAGGTTTTGACTCAATAAAACAAATTTTGACTCAATAAAACGACAAATGACTCAAAAATAACCGACTCTAAGAAAAACAAACACGTTGTCAGCAACTACCTCCCCCAGACTTAAACAACACTGTCCCAAGTGTTATCTAGTGTAGAGTTGGTAAAAGAAATCAGAAGAGCTGAGTGGATTGGTGAAAAGCGAAGAAGTTACCCGAGATGGTGATGAGTGTCGACCGATACAGCACTGGTATCGATCGATACTCGTAGCAAGTTTCTGCTCCTTTGTCGCGTGGATGGTGTCGATCGATGCTGCTCTTCTGAATCTGCTTCACATGAAACACAAGACACAAAACCAAAAATAAAAACAAAAACAAAAGACTTATATACAGACTTACCAGTGGGTTGCCTCCCACCAAGCGCTTGTTTTACGTCATGAGCTTGACTTGCTCAGGTGATTAGTCAGAGCGAGGTTGAGAGCTTACTCCCATGCAAGTTCCACAGCTAGACACTTGTAGATTCAGAGTTCTACTCAGCATGCTCTCTATAACCTCTTTTCCTTTCTCTTTCATCTCTGGAGTAAGAATGATTATAGCCTTGGAGAATGGTTTTGAGGTTCCTTTTCACTTCACCTTGTACTCAATCGAGTCCCCATCGCACTTCTGTGGGATTAAAGTCATAGAAGGAGCACATTTTACTCCTTTGCTTTTTACCTTCTTCTTTGCCTTAACTGTTTTGACGTCTTTCTTGGTGATGACAGAAGGTCTATCTAGAATGTCCATGACAGTGGGCTCGTCAGGAGGCTCTTCCAAAGGACCAGCTGCCAACGTCTCTCCTATGACAACATCGATGCAAGAGACACGTGTGGGAGTTCTTCCATAAGGAATGGCTTTGTAGTACACCTCCTTGTCAATGTATGAGAATGAGACTCTCTTGCTGGGTGTGTCCATAATGTCACCAACCGTAGCCATGAACGGTCTTCCAAGAATCAACTGCGTAGTAGATCTTGCACTCATCTCCACAACTTGAAAATCAGTAGGAACCAGACAATCTCCTACTGTGACCATCAAATCAGGGATTGTACCGTGCGGAAGTGAGGTGATACAGTTCGCGTATGTGATGGACGTCTTGGGCGGTCAAATATCAGCTTTCAATCTCTCTGCAATTGCCCTTGACATGACATTGACGCAAGCCCCCAAGTCAACGATAGACTCTTTGAATTTAACTCTAGAGATAGAGCATGGAACTGAAAATTTTCCTGGGTTTTCCCTCTTAATCAGCTGTTTCATCGGAGGTGGTGTACGTCTGGCTTTGATAAAGAGTGCCTTGATCTCTTCCTCAGTTTCTCTGCAATTTTGGAAGTAACACGCCATAGGACGGTTCTCAAAAGCTTCCTCAAAAGATATAGTGTGGGGGATCCTCCTGACCATCTTCTCAAAAGCGAGCAATTTCTCCGCAGAAATGGGGTTCATGAGATGTCTGGGTGGTATAGGATATGACACCCTAGGTTTGTAAACTCTTTCCTCAGTCATCTGCGGCTTCTTCGCAATTTCTGGCTCAGTCTGCGAAAGGTGTCGATCGATACTAGAATGGTATTGATCGATACAAGGCTTCTCTGTCGTCTCTTCAGATGTGGTGTCGATCAATACAGGTGTGGTGTCGGTCGACACTGGGGGTTCTGAGATGTCCTGTGAGAGTATCTGCACTGGTGTCGATCGACACCGGGTGGTGTCGGTCGATACTGTTGTGTCGGAACGTCTTTGGCAGATCCTTGGACGGGTATCGACCGATGCTGGGTGGTATCGATCGATACTAGGGCGATTTTGGGAGCCTCATCGTCGTCATCTTCAGCAAGATCGACGAGATTCTTTGCAGTTATGCCAATTTTCACTCCTGGATCGACCTCTTCATCACTTCCTAAGGTGATCGCATTGACTTGTTCATTCTGTGCATGAACCATCTTTCCCTTGACAGCTGCTGAAACCTGAGCTACCTGAGTTTCCAGCCTCTTCTGATGAATGCTAAGAGCTTCGATTTTCCCATTCAGATCTGTGTACATAGCATCCATCTTCCCATTAAAGTCTGCTGTCATCTTCTGTTGTCCCTGAAGAATCTGTTCAAACATAGACTCAACCTTGCTCTCTGAAGATTTGGGTGGGTGAGGTGGGTATTGATACCTTTGACTTTGAAATCCAGCACCACCTATGTAGTTAACATCTTTCACTTCATCCTCATCAGCAAAGTGAACAGCTTTCGTCTTACCCATCAGAAGATTGTGCACTGGATCCAGCTTGGCTTGAACCTCAGCAATCTGCGATCCATCCAAATTCCCAGCCTGCTTCTTCCGCTCAAAGTCTGCATTCTTGGTGCTATTGCTAGACGCCAAGTTCTCAATCAGCACATAAGCATCGTCAAGATACCTGGTGTTGAAATTCCCATTACTCACAGCATCTAAGGCCATCTGATACCTCCAATCAATCCCTCTGAAGAAGATACCCAGCAACTGAACCTTAGTGAACCCGTGATGTGGGCAATCCCTCTGATATGACTTGAATCTAATCCAAGCAGCCTTAAGTGCCTCTGTCGAACCCTGAGAAAACTGAGAAATCTTGTTCCTGAGCTCTTTGGATCTCGCATCATCATAGAAATTATTCAGGAACGCATTCTTCGTCTCCTCCCATGTATTCATTGATCCAGGGGGTAACTGCTTAAGCCAATAAGCTGCATCTCTACCAAGAGAGTGTGGGAAGAGCTTACGGAGAAGGTAATCGTTGGACACTCCATTATACTTCATGCTAGTTACCAAGTCCTCAAACCTCTCAATGTGATCCATGGGGTGTTCATGAGGAAGACCATGAAAAAGATGCTGACCCACAAGAGTAAAGTCTGCGGGTTTCAGCTCAAAGTCATTCCTCTGGAAAGCAGGAAGGCGAATCGCTGATCGATTGGCATAGAACTGATCAGGCCTATTGTACTCACCAATTGTCCTACCAAGACCAACCACATCATTCCTAACATTCACAACAGCTGGAGGGAATATGATGTTTCCATCTCCATCAAGTCGTTGCCCCCTCTCATTGCACAATTGACCCTCTTGGTCTCTCAAAGTCCCACCTTCATCACGAATCAATACCATTGGATTGTTCATCTCTGCTGGCTTCCTTGCTTTCCTGTTTGTGCGTTCCAAAAGTGCTAGCTGCTCGTTTGACGGATCAACTAGCTGAGTGTTCTTGTTTCTCCTGGTTTCTCGATTAGGCATGCACCTGAAACACAAAAGATCAAGAATGTAAGTAACAAAAAAGAAAAGAAATTAGACGAGTATCGACCGACACTGGGTAGTATCGATCGATACCGACGAGCTTAGTCAAAATTCTTAGCTAAAATCTAATGGCGAAATTGAGTCCCCGGCAACGGCGCCAAATTTGATATGCTCAAATTAATACCCTATAAATACTAAAGCAGTCGTTGTAGTATATGCAGGGGTCGAACACAAGAACTCCAGAATTCACGCAATAGATTATGTAGATTCGAATTAAGTTAAACCAACAGATGTAATTGAAAGCAATACGTAAATTAAATGTGTTGTAAGTCGATTGGAAGAAAGATAGATTCAGGGCAATTCTCAGGAATTCACTGAATGTAGATAAACTAACTAACATGATTCAGATTCAACGCGGTTCTTGAACTCAAATCACTAAAGTATAGCTAACCAACTCTCGTTGCGAAAACTATCTAAGTCTAAATCCTAGAATTCCAAATCTCTTTGCGAATCCTAAAGTCTAAACCAGCTTTTAGTTCAAGTTTGATTTGTTTACAAAACAACTAAACCAAATCTCTTTGCGAATAGTTATTTTGCTCACCCTAAGTTATATCAGGTAATTAATCGCACTCTCGTGCCTAACCAATTATCCTAAGATCTAAGTTCTAGGTGATCAGGCTAGAATTAGCTTTGAGAACAACCTAAGGCGAAGAACTAATTCAGATAGTGAATCCTAATCATTCAATTAACCTAACATTTAGAGAAAACCCTTATGAGAACCCTGAACCTAACGAGAGAACTACTCAGACATGGTAATTGAAACAATAAACATGACTGAAATAATACTCAGATAAATAATAAAAAGTAGAGTAACAAGAGGGTTCGAAATCTTTTCTCGGACGAACAGAGTCTCAGACTTGTCTCCCTCAAGCTCTCTCACCAAACTCAGAATAGATTAATGCGTAATCAAGTGTAATAGCCAAAGTGGCTGAAAAACCTAATTTAAACTCCTCAAACACGTTTTGGGCTAAATTGTAAATAATAAAGTCTTCTGGACAATTTTGCAATTCTTCAACTCTTCATAAAAGTCGCGACTTGTGTCTTGCTGCAGTGAGTATCGACCGATACTAGTCAGTATCGATCGATACTGGGGCAATGACGCGCTTCCTTCCTTCATGGTGTCAGTATCGATCAACACCAGGTGGTGTCGGTCAATACAAGGGCTTCAAATCGGGTACTCAGCTACACGAACTTCTGTTTTGCTCCAAAATGCTCCAAAAAGCTCCAATATCTCCAATTATGCTTCAAACGTGCTAAAAGCTGTAAAAGACTCTAAGACACTACAAAATAGTGTAAAGACTCTATAAAACGGACTTATATCATGGCCTAAAAGGGGTTAAAACCATGATATATCAAACCCTCCACGGTTCCCTTGGAATCCTCCTTGATTCCCTATGTAGTTTACTTCCTCTTGGGGTTCCTCTTCTTGTGTAACGTCTTGGTATCCTTGTTGTCCTCCACATTCTCCAACAAAATTTATCAATCTTTGATTTGCAAGCAAGACCTTGTCTAGCTTGTCATTGATGTCTTTGAGTCTTTGATCTTCATATTTGGTGTCTCTCATCGTGCGATCGTAATCTCCTCCATATCCTTGATCGCTTTGAGCTAAATTTTCAACCAAGATTTCTCCATTGACGACATCTTGGCTAGCAAAACTCTCGTTGCTTGCCATATTTAAGGCTAGTTGATATTTTTCTAGGACCCCTCGGTGTAGGATTCCTAGAAGCGCTTCATTGGAAACTCCATGGTGTGGACATGCCCTTGTATAGCCTTTTAGTCTCTCCCACGCTTCGTAAAATCACTCGTTGACTCCTTGTTTGAAGGTGGTGATGTCGTGCCTCAGTTTGGGGGTCTTTTGCCTTGAGAAGAATTTTGCCAAGAATTTTTTTTTACATTCTTCCCAAGTTGGTATGGTGGCGGTGACTATGCTTTTCTCCCATTGGGCAGCCTTGTCTCCCAATGAGAATGGGAAGAGAGTTAGCTTCACCATGTCCTCCGGAACTCCATTCATTTTTACCGTCCCACATAGGCGGTCAAATTGATCGATGTGATCAATCGGGTTCTCCATCGGCAACCCATGGAACTTAGAGTTTTGCACCATGTTGATAAGGCTCGATTTGATCTCGAAGTTGTTGTTCGCACATGGTGGAGGTCGTATTCCGGTTCGAAGTCCTTGAGTGGTGGGTTCGTCAAAGGCACCATTCCTTTGTGGTTGTCTTGGCGGATGGATTGGCACTCTTGGGTTTATATTTCATAAACCCACGCCTTGGGTTTATGTTTCATAAACCCACGCCTTGGGCTTCAACGTGTGGTACTTGTGGTGGTTGTGGCTCTTGCAAGAGCGGGTTGTCTCTTGCGGCGTCCATCGGAAAGCGCCTCTCGTTTTCTGCTCGTTCTCTTGCGATTCTTACGTTTTCTCGTTCTAGTCTCCGGATATCAAGTACAAATGGTTGCAGATTTTCTTGTCCTTGACTTCTTGTGATCATGCACCTACAAGATAAGAGCACAAAAAAAAAAAACAATTTAGTAACAAAATCTTAGACTTAGAAAGATTCCAAATCTTAACGGCTATTGCAACTCCCCGGCAACGGCGCCAAAAACTTGATGGGTACAAATTTTAATCCCAATACTAAACCCCAAGTGCAAGATAAAAGTTGTAGTAGTGAAGGGTATCGAACCACAAGGAGAAGAATAGCTCACTAAGAATTCAAGAAACTCTTTAAGCTAAGCAAATCGGGTTTTTTTTGTTTCTTCGTTTTAATAAACAAATAAAGAATGTAAACACAAGATTAAGAATTATCAAAAGCACAAAATAAAAATTGAGATTGATTCAAGAAATTAAGACATGAGTTTTTCGGGTTTGGTATTTCGTTTTAGATGAAAGATAATTGAGAGATGATGCTTAAAACATTTAATTTAATTCAAGTCCTAGACCATGATCACTTAAATAGACTAGTTCATTCCCATGATAAAAATCCTTTTAGAAATCATTTATTTAGGCTAATTTCCCAATTGCAAATAAATGATTTATAAACTATGAATACAAGATCATTTTATTTACAATTTATCTTAGACTTCAATTCCCATTGGTTAAGAATAAATTGCATGAGATGAAAATTACAAGGCAAATCGCAAACATCTTTCCAGTAGCGATTTGTCTAAAATCAAAAAATGGTTTTCCAACTCATTTCTAGCTTTAAGATTATTTTCAGAACATGAGGATAAATTAAATTCTAGTTTTAAACACCTTCAATCTTTTAACCACACATCTTAAAACTACCAAACCCTTAACCCATGATAGAACTACTCACACATAGTGCAATAACAAAGATAAGCAATAGAAATAAAAGACATAATTAACTAAAAATGAAAAGAGGAAGAGTTTTAGAAGGAATCTTCACTATATGAAAGAGGATGAGCAATTCTTAATAAGCATAAAGAGAAAAACGAAAAATAAAGAAAAGAGAGAGAGTTTAAGATTTTAGTAAGAGAGGTGTTTGTATTATGAGTTGATGATTTTAGTTCTTCCCATTACATTGGTATTTATAGAAGATGTGAGGGGTTGTTAAGCTTCCATTGTTGACACATCCAACGTCCATTGTTGACAAATCCAGCTTCTTTTGTTGACAGCTTCCATATTTGACTACCAAAGGTTTGGTGAAGGTGGGTTTGGTGAAGGTTGTGGGGGTTGGTGAAGGTTTGTTACGTCTTCATTAAATCGCCCAAAACTCTTGAACTAGATCTCCGAATGATATGAATCCGGCGCCCACATGAATCGAACTCAATTTTCTACAACTTTGATCAAGACCTCATATTAAACTAGGCGCGGGAAGGCCTTCATTTGACACAATCTTTCAGCCGCTCCAGATTACCGCTGCATTTTCTGGTAAAGACATGTCATCAGTAAATCGCTTGGATTTCTTGCACTTCTGATGCGAATGACATGGAACCAATTCCGTTGGAAAGCTAACTCAATTTTGTATAACTTTTATGAAAATGTCCCAAGCTAATTCCAAACGAAAGGGCTTCATCCGATTTTATCTTTCAGATCGCGCAAACCGATCAACTCTCGTTTTTGCTCCATTTGGTTCTTTTTTTATTCTCCTTCAAGCTCCAAGCATCTCCTTTGATCCAAATGACTCCCAAGTACCTAAAAAAACTCCAGCAAGCCACAAAAAGACACAAAACAACCTAGGACATCTAAAATGCTAGACAATACAAAATAAGACTCAAATGCATGAAAACATTCCAAAAACTATACAAAATGGGAATAAGGTCAAAGATATAAACACACTAAAACATGCAAAATATGGTGTTATCATAGATAACCCGAGGTATACGTTCCTTGGCTCACACGCAAAACTAGGATAAACCTCTTAAAAATATTTTCATGCTTCTGCATCTGAGGGATGTGCAATCTCTCCATCTGAGTTATGTTCTGCATGCCATCTCATAGGCCCTGCTGTGCGCTCGGATTGATATAACCTCTTCAACCTATCAGCTAGGGGCAAATACCACATCCGTTTATGTGGAACAGGTACTCTGCCACATGTATCTTGATACCGAGGTTTGTGACAAAAGCGACACTTCAACTGGTTTTCATCCTTTCTCCAGTAGATTATACAGTTTTATACAGTTGTCGATGCAAACATCTATCATTTGATACGGTAATCCAAGACCAGATACAAGTTTCTGAATCTCGTAGTATGAAGCCAGTGAAATATTATCTTCAGGTAAGATATCTCTAACAAAATCAGCTATCGCATCAACACAATCTTCGGCAAAGTTGAAATCCGTCTTTATAGTCATCAACCTGCTTGCAGTTGATAGAGGCGATATTTCATTTCTACATCCTTCGTATAATGGTCGAAATTCGCTCGATATTCTCTCGGTATTCCGTCGGAAAATTCGACGGTTTAAAAGCCGTCGGAAATGCGCGTGTTTTTGTATGTTTGTACAAGTCTTGCGGATTCGAGCAGATAGTGAGCCTTAGAAATTGTAAACGGACAATTTGGAATGTGTCTATGTGTATGGGTCTAGTGAATGAATATATTCAGCGTGATACTTTAAAATTTATAAACTTGTTGTTTTAGTTAAAAAGTTGAATGTCATTCAAAGAAGAAATGACTCATAAAGTAACATGTGATGTACCCAAAAAAAACTTATCTGTATATCTTTCTCAGTGCTGTTCATTTTGTCTTTGATTTTCTAGTCAAACACACAAAAGACACAAACAAAGATGAAGACAATCCACAAAACAAACTGACTGTTATTTTCAGTTATCAACTTGAATGTAATGCAAAGATCGAAGAAAGGAACCATAATAAATCAATTCATTAAAGTAATCAAACGACAGTTAATGTTTACAAAAAAAAAACAAAAACAGAAACAAAGAAAAAAGTAATCAAATTCTTATTTTACCCACTAGTTTTTTTCTTTATTTTTTTGTTTGCCTCTACTAGCTGGATTTGAATCAAACTTGGAACATAACTGAAAATCAATGGGAACGATGATACGTGTATAGTTTCGACAAATGTGTAATATTTATCAATAAAAAGTGTACCTCCTTCCAGCTAATTGGGTCATAACTTGTATAACAGCACACAGCCACTTTCTTCTCCTCGTCGATCAAAAAACTTGTGGGAATTTCGTTAATATATATTTCCACGAAGAGGTATATCAACCGTAAAGGATTTGCTCCACAAAGCGGCTTCATTATCAATATTATTAGTCACCCACATGTCCATCTTTGATGTACCATCGCTCCGATGTAACAGTAAGAGTTGTTCTTCTCTAGCAACTGATAGAGACATCAGGCCACGATTCTGAAACGTTGGAAGACACAGACGTCTAAATCTCTCTCTTATAAAATCAAAACTTAGTAAGAATTCAGAGTTGCTTGTTTGATCAGATGCAAGCCAGTAAGCATTTCCCTTCAAAGACACACCCTCTGATGATGATGATGCTATGAAGCAGTCGAGAGCAATGACATCAAGAAGTACCCTCCATGAATTAGAGCTAAAATCATAAATTTCAGACCCAACAAGTTTGTCGTTTTGGTAGTAATACCTCAAAATTTTGTAGCTATGGCAAAATTTGTTGTTCTCGTAACCTAGAGAAAATCTAGGCCATCCCTCCTTGTAATCAATTTTGGGTTGGATCCATCTGGTTTCCCCCAAGCATGGATTCCAAACCACGAGTCTACCACCATTGGTGGTGCATAACAACAAACCGGCACAGTGAAAAACTCCCAATATAGGACTTGTTGTGAACTAGAATGGGAATCCTGTAGGCCAAGTGGAACCTTAAACTCCACAGATGGATCAGCGACGTTGAGACTGTCGCTCATTGAAAAAAATCTAAATTCCTTCCTTATGAGAACCAAGGACTGCTTTGGAGCTTTAAGAAAGTGCTTCTCAGTGAATCCTCTGTCTTAAAAAGCGTTCCATTGAATAGAGCGTTCCATCGTTTGCAAGTATATCGTAATCGTGTCAGAGATGTGGCTGGTACCCTAGAGAGTATTTCATCTATCAAATCCCGCGAAAGATCGGATATCATTGTGATCTCCCAAGGAAGAAGTAAACGACTCGCTGGCTCCGTAAGTAGAAATTAGGGTTTTGGTTTTTTCACGTTTGCCTTGAACCAATCTTGTCTTATATACAGACAACCAAGAACTATTCTTACCTTTTCCTATGTGGATTTGTTTATTAATTTTACTTTTTTTTTTCATTCAAATTTACTTTGATAAAGGAATCGAAGCATATGTGATATATCTAGATCAAATACTTTAATCATTCCAGATTTTCAAATATAAGAGTTCAGAGCTTAAGCAATATTAGAAATCATCAATACCACGACCATATGATCTAATGGTTCTTGACAAAGTTTTGGTTTGGCAGACTCATGTTTTCAAACTATTCAAAAGCAGTATCGGATCACATTATTAGCCCAAGCTCAGATAACTTTGTGAAACAAAAGAGCTAAAGAAACATTATCCCATGGCAACAGCTTACATAGAAGTTGATATACTAAAATTTTTAAAACGAAAACACGAGTTTGAGTTATAGTAGACGACAAGAAGATTTTGAAATCATCGGCCTTTCCGGCTCTTCTTGACCGTAGCACAATCCGGACAGTACCATTTCCCCTTGGGTTGTTCTTTCAGACCCACACAGCCAAAATGGAACCACTCAATCTTGCACTGTAATGAATTCATCATATTCAGTCTCAAGGAGTTGTAGTAAATGAGAAAGAGACAACGTTGGTTTTAAAGAAACTACATGGATATCCATTCGACAAAGCCATGTCTTAGTGAATTGGCATAAAGGGATATGGTTCCCCAACCACACTCCCAAATTCGCCTTTTTCACTTGGCTGGCAATAAATAACCGTCTAACCACAGGAGATCGGATGCTGAAATGGAGTTTTAAACCAAACACCAAGTGTGTCTTCTGCCCCGAATCTATGGAAACAAGATCACACATTTTTTTCATGTGCCCCTACACGAAAGCTTTGTGGACCATTTTGACTAAGGGGCTTTTAGCATCACGATTTACAAGCTCATGGGAGTCGATATTAACTTTGATAAGCGACAACACGGCAGGTATTACAAAATCCTTTGCGATCAGATATGCTTTACAAATTGCAATCTATAAAATCTGGAGAGAAAGAAACAGTAGAAGACATGGAGAAAAACCAATTTCGGGTCAAAGGCTTCTCAAATACATTGACAAGGAAGTGCGAAACAAGTTCTTATCGATGCGGGTCGCGGGATACCATAAATATAATGGATGCCTGGAACTCTGGTTTGCAACTAGGATCTAGATTTCCAATATCTATATCAAATTGTTTTAAAAAAATCGGAATGATGTAACACTCGTTGTAACAACGTTTTTTTGGGTTGAATAAATTTTACATTCATTCAAAAAAAAAAAAAAAAAAAAAAACTACACCTCACTGTTATCACAAGCAATCATCTCGCCATAGCTAACTTGGTTGCAAGTGCAGTAAGTTGGTTCGTTTGGATCCACATCCATCCCAGTCGAACTCGTCCCAGTTGTTGCTGCTGATGCTGCTGTTGACGCTGCCGTTGCTAGCCTTGTCCTGCGACAACGTTAAATGGATGGTTTCATTGGACCTAAACCTCAGTTTTTACAACGATATGTTAAATGTATGGTTTCATTAGACCTAAAGCTCATGTTGATATAAAAGATAAGGCTGAAAACCACCTACTTCTTTCTCCCTCCTCTTCTACCTTCACCTGCCTTCCCGGCTTCCCCACTGCTCTCGAGGTTTGACGCAGCAGCATTTTCTTTCTCTGATAGAAACCACACCGTCTTATGTTTATTACCGAATATTATAAGAGAGAAGCTCAAGCTTTATAAAAAAAAAAAGACATTAAGACATAGAATAAACAGCAAGCGGAAAAAAAGACCTCGGCGCATATATCTCCTCATCGGAGTTTTTTTGTCCTATATTTCCAATTTTCTCTAGTAAAATCAACCAAATTGATTTGTGACTCTGTCTTATTCTTCACATCAGATGTCGGGACTTTGCAGACGACTTGTAAAACCACCTGATCAAAGCTTTCCTTACACTCCATGAACGATCTTCGCGATTTCCTCTAAGCACCACGCGTAATTCGCGTACTTATATGAGAAAGTAGTAGTCGGCAAAGTTGGAAGTTTCTTCATTAATGCTTTGCGCGACGATAGAACCCTCGACTCTAGCTAGATTTTTCATCTTCTTCTTTAGGTGGAACATATACCGCTCAAAAGGGTATATCCATCGGTATTGAACCGGCCCACCAAGTGCTGCTTCTCTAGGGAGATGAGTAGGAAGATGTTGCATAACATCAAAAAAAGCATGAGGAAATATTTTCTCGAGGTTGCAAAGGAGAACCGGTATGTTTTCCGCCAAATTTCTGATACCGTCTGATGTAAGTGATCTCGTGCATAGATCCCGGAAGAAAGCAGCGATCCCTGCATATATAGTAGACATACAAAATTACGTAACGTATAATGATAAATAAAAATATGATAACATACGTACATAGTGTAAATTAAAGTATACGTACCTGCAATAGCTCCATGGACGTTTCTTGGAAGAAGATATGCAAATGCAAATGGAAGGAGGCGCTGCATGACATCATGACTCTTCATCCCAGAAAATTTCCCTTCTGAACTATCAACGCAATTATGAAGGTTAGATGCGTATCCGTCTGGGAATTTGACACCGTGCTTAATCCAATCGAAAAAATCCTCCTTTGAAGTCACATCCAACCGGAAAGCAGGGGGCAGCGATTTTCCGTTCGCCATTACATGCAACTCCTTACGGGAACAAATATATGGCAAGTCCAATCTGGCCTTCAAATTATCTTTTGTCTTCCCTTGCACATTTAGAACAGTGTTCATGATGTTGTCAAAAAAGTTCTTTTCAATGTGCATCACATCTAGATTATGGCGCAACAAATGGTCCTTCCAATATGGCAAATCCAAGAAAATACTCTTCTTGTGCCAATTGTGGTACTCGCCACAACCGTCTACGGGATAATGCCCATTACCCTCGCATGAAACTGTCTTATCAGCACCAAAATCTCTCAACTGAGTCATAATATAATTCCCATCTAACTCAGGAGGTGGACCATCAAGAAATTTTTTGTTCTTTCTAAACAATGTTGTGCTCCGACGATATGGATGATCATGCGGTAGAAATCGTCGATGACAATCGAACCAAGAAGTCTTACGTCCGTTCTTCAATTGGAAAGCATCAGTGTTATCTTGACAATACGGACACGCTAACCTTCCATGCGTCGACCATCCAGATAGCATACCGTATGCTGGGAAATCACTTATGGTCCACTTAAGTACCGCACGCATCATAAAATTATGTTGCAGGGAAACATCGAATGCTTCAACACCATTTTTCCACAACATTCTCAACTCATAAATTAATGGTTACAAGAAAATATCGAGGGATCTCTTAGGATGCTCTAGACCGGGGACGAGGATTGTGAGGAACAAAAATCTCGTTTCATGCACAAATTTGGCGGCAAGTTGTAAGGTGTGACGATTACTGGCCACAGCGAATATTTCCTCCCATGCTTTCCAAAATGGTTGAATCCATCCGTAGATAACCCAAGGTATACGTTCCTTGGCTCACACGCAAAACTAGGATAAACCTCTTGAAAATGTTTCCATGCTTCTACATCTAAGGGATGCACAATCTCTCCATCTGAGTTATGTTCTGCATGCCATCTCATAGGCCCTGCCGTGCGCTCGGATTGATATAACCTCTTCAACTTGTTTATGTGGAACAGGTACTCTGCCACTTGTATCCTGATACCGAGGTTTGTGACAAAAGCGACACTTCAACCGGTTTTCGTCCTTTCTCCAGTAGATCATACAGTTGTCGATGCACACATCTATCATCTGATACGGTAATCCAAGACCAGCTACAAGCTTCTGAATCTCGTAGTATGAAGCCGGTGAAATAATATCTTCAGGTAAGATATCTCTCACAAAATCAGCTATCGCATCAACACAATCCTCGGCCAAGTTGAAATCCGTCTTTATAGTCATCAACATGTTGGCAGTTGATAGAGGCGATATTCCATATCTACATCCTTTGTATAATGGCTGCTTATACGCACCTAGGATATCATAAAACTTATGCGCTTCTAAATTTGGTTCATCTATCCTGTTACCATCCTCAACATGATATGATGATATGTTTTCACGAAACGCATCATTCACCATCTGAGTGTAATTTGCGTTTACATCTACTTACGGGGTTGGTTCCTCTAACCTAGTACCCGAAGTACTACCAAACCTATCCAATGTGTTACCATAATTACCATAACATTGCACCATTGAATCAGTTTATCCGTGGGTATACCAAATCTTGTAACTAGGCATAAATCCAGTCCTATATAAATGCTTCCTTACTTCCTTAACAGAGACTAATCTATGATTCCGACATTTAGTACAAGGACAATACATATTACCGTATTCCGATGTCATGCTATTGTTTGACGCAAAGTTCATGAACTCCTCCACACCTTGTGCGAACTCATCCGTCAATTCCCCCATCGCTGGATCACGCGGAGGTTTGTCCATCCATGATCGAAAATAAGACATTGTGTAATTTTTTTTTGCTTTGTGTTTGTTGTGAATGAGAGGAGAAATATTTATAGATAAATGTTTGTTTGTTCTCTGCAACTATACACATGAATCTTCAAAAGACCAAAGACAGGAAACACACGAATTAAAAATTGGAACAACTTGGGAACAAGGACGACATGTGAAAATTAAAAGAGGCAAGGAATGTTTACAAAGCACTCTTGTAAAACAACTGAATCGTATATATATATATCTTACAAACAAAGCAAGGAACGTATATACAAGGGGAGAAGTATTTACAAAGCAATATATATATATATATATCCGTCAGAAATCGGTCGGAAATTACCCACCGATTTCCGACGGCAGCTAATCGGTCGGAAAATTCCGACCGGTTTCCGAGGGACTATTGATTCGTCGATATTCCCTCGGAAATCCATCGGAAAATTCCGATGGATTTCCGAGGGAATTGAATGCGTTGGAATATTCCGACAGATTTCTGAAGGAATATATCCGTCGAAATCCCCTCGATTTGCCCTCGGTATTCCGTCGGAAATTTCTGACGGTTTGGAACCCGTCGGAAATTTCTTGTAGTGAATTATCACGAATAAATACGGGGACAGAGAGCAGCCTTGGCGGAGGCCCCTTTCACTCCTGAAAAAACCTGCTAGCTCTCCGTTTACTTGCACAGAAAAGGATGCTGTTGTAACACAATCGAATCCAGTGAATGAAATTTGGAGGCAGATTCATCGCCTCAAGCGTATTCATCAACAAAGACCATTGTATTGTATCGAAAGCTTTGGAGATGTCAATCTTTATAGCACAGCGGGAGGAGACTGAATCTTTATGGTAGTCTTTGACGAGTTCTGTTGCTGATAACAGATTTTCAATTAATAGCCTGTCTTTGATAAAAACGTTTGGTTCATCGCTATTAAGGCCGGAAGTACTCCTTTGAACCTGTTAGCTATGATTTTTGATATGACCTTGTATATCACGTTGCAGCATGATATTGGTCGATAATCTTTCATATTCTTTGCCGTTGTTTTCTTGGGAATTAAGGTCATAATCGTTGTATTCATACCTTTTGGCAAGAATCCTTTCTCGAAGAAGGATTGGATCGCAATGATAAACTCTTTGCCTACAACCGCCCATGCCTTTTTTAAAATTTCTGTAGTGAAACCATCAGGTCCCGGCGACTTGTCATTTGGCATAGAGAACAACACTTTGTTGATTTCCTCATCCTTGACCTCTCTCGTAAGTGTATCATGCTCAACCTCCGAGCAATGAGGCAGGAGATCTTTAAGATAATATGAAGATATTCCCTCATAATCAGCAAGTTGGTGTTGTAGGAATTCTTTGAAGAAACCCTCTGCTTCCATCTTTATCTCCTCATTTCCTATGGCGATGCTACCATCTCGGCATTGTATTTCCCGGATTGTGTTTAGACCTTCTCTCATAGCCACTCCATTGTGGAAAGACTTATTGTTTCTGTGTCCTACTTTAAGCCAATGCATCTTGGATCTCTGCTTCAAAAAAATTTCCTCAATGCACGAAATCAGGTCCCATCTCCTATATGCTGTATTTTCCTCCTCCATTGAAGCCGTTGATGGATTTGCGAGTGTTTCTTCCTGTTTCGAACATAAGGCCTCGTGAGCTTCTTTTGCACGTTTGCATAAATTCCCCAATTTTTCCTTTGCCAGGTCGCGGATAAGGGGCTTCAGTCATTTTAATTTTCTTGAGAATCGAAACATGGACGAGGTTGAGAGAAAGATCTTCTCTGTCTCGTTCCAGTAATTCTCAAGCAGGGGAGGAAAATCATCGAGATCTGCTACAACATTCACAAACTTGAATGGTCTTCGTTTTGGTACAACCTCTGTATCCAGGTGGAATCTACAACGCAAGTGATCTGAGCAACCACCTGCCTCGAAGACATTGTACGATTGGGGAAACTTCTGAATCCAACGATCATTCATAAGGACCCCATCCAGTTTTTTTGTAACTAGCCCTTGCTCCCTTCTGTTGCACCAAGTGAATAAAGAGCCATGTGGTGGTAAATCCTTGAGGCAGCAGTAATTTACCAGATCTTGAAATTCTTTCATTCCCATCGTAAATCTTGGATTGTTCTCCAAATTTGAATACTCCTCTCCATCGAGGATCTCATTAAAATCTCTGAGAATTAGCCACATATTTTTTCGAAATACATGGGAGTCATGATGATCCCGTAGGTCACTCCAAAGTTTCCTACGCTCTGATATGAAATTCGATGCGTATACGAAAGTGCAAAAAAACTCATCCTCCTTCTCTTGTAGTTTGATCGAGCAAGTAATTATCTTATCACTCTTGAAAAAAGGGGTTAATCTTACATTCATTCTTCCACACCAGCCATATTCTGCCTAACCTTTGGTGTTCATAATTTGTCATAAGTGACCAATCGACAAGAATTGAAGCTGCGAGCTGCTGAGATTTCCGTTCTTTAACTCCAGTCTCCAACAAAGCGCCAAATTGAAAAGATTTGCTGCAAACTGATATACTTGGTTTTTACCGTTTTCTATCGTATGTTTTGGTGTTTCTTTTAATCGTTTTATCGAGTCAAAGTCCGTATTTAGAGTCTTTTAGTCCTTTATTTAGATATCTCAGGTAAAAATGCGTCTAAGGAAGAAATTGGAGTTACAAGGGCAAAAACGCACGAAACCGTGAAGAAAGAAGCAGAATCGGTCGATGCAAGGAGTGCATCGACCGATGCAACACCACCAGAGATTTTCCAATCGATCGATGGAGGGTGGAGCCGGTCGATGCAGGCCGACGAGACGGAAAATGAAACTTCTGTTTTTCCTGTTTTGCCCTGGAAAGTCCCTATTTTTGACCTAATTCTACCTAGACCTATATATACTCTATCTTTAGCCTCTTTGACGGCACCACGACTTTTACAGACACTTTTATTTGCTTTATTCTATTGAGACTTTTGGAGATCATTGTAAGCTTTGGAGTAGAATCTTTGTATCCATTGAGAAGAATTCTAAACCCTTTCTCTCTTAATATATACTATGTCTTCTTCATCTCTTTGCTTGTTCTCTGTTTCCATGTCTGAGTAGTTCATTAGTTAGGTTTAGGGTTTCAAGGGAATCCATGAATCATTGAATTAGACACAAATAGGGATATATCTTTTGAGGTTTTCGCTTATTATTGTGTTTATTGCTTAGGCTTGAGCTGACCGCTAGGTCTATGAACTAAGGCTTAATCTAAGAGCGCGGAAGTGTATTAGGTTGCTAGAAAGAACATAAGCGAGCAAATTATCTAATAGCGCGGAAGTGTATTAGGTGATTCGTGAACATATTGAACCTGCTCGTTAAGGCTGATATAGAATTCTATGTCAACGGAAGTTAGGATTTTAGGATGCTAGGTTTAGTAACCATGAGCACGGAAGTGGATTGGTTAATATTTATGTTTGAGTTTGAAACTTGTGTTTAATTGTTCCCTGAATAGTTGTCTGAATCGTGATCTCTGGATTCCTGAGAATAAACCTTTGACCTAACGTTTTTCCTCTATTGAATTTACATCGTTTTAATTGCATTCGTTACTTTTCCAAAACCAACCATATTCTTGTCTTAGCTTAATTTCATAATTGTGAGAATTGTAGTGTACATTTGGTCTATGTGGATTCGATCCTAAACTACTGCATTGACAACCGTATGAATGCGGTAGTGTGAACTTTAGTATTAATTAACTAGGTGAAAACACTGAAATCAATTTGGCACCGTTGCCGGGGACCAATAGCGTTACCTTCAATTCTGAATTTGAAATTTAGTCTAAGATTTACTAACGTATTTTATCTTATTTTCTTGTGCGTTTTCAGGTGACTAACCAAAAAGCTGGGTAGAGTTACCAGAAGCAAGGGCTCCGAGAACCTTCTAGAGCTCAACAACCAAGAGCTAGCGAGGTTAGAACGTACGACCAGAAGAGCAAGTTCAAACCCTCTCGCCATGAACGACGAAAACAACAACCAACAAAATGCTGCGGCAGCTGAACTTCGGAGGCTACAAGAGCCAGTGCAGCAGTTGCAACAGGAACAATAGCCTGCTATCGGGGCCTTGGACACGCCTCATACCTTCTACCAGAGCAGAGCTGCCATCCGTCCACCAGCCATTACGAGGTAAGACTATGAGATCAAACCTCAGATGATTGCATTGGTGAAACAACACGTGTTCCATGGCCTACTTGCAGAGTACCTAATGGATCATTTTGAGAATTTTGAAGAGATCTGCAACACCACCAAATCGAATGGGTACCTGCTGACTATCTCAAGTGCAAGCTCTTCCCTTTCTCTTTGGCGGACAAGGCACTGAGATGGCTAAAGTCACTTCCAGCTGGGTCATTGACTACTTGGGATGACTGCAAAGCTACTTTCTTAGACCACTTTTACACCAAGTCTAAGATAGCTTCACTGCGGAACAAACTCACTACTTTCCAGCAGCATGTGGGTGAGTCTTTCTACGAAGCTTGGGAGAGGTTCAGAGAGTACCGCAGAGAGTGTCCGCATTATGGGTACTCCGATGAGCAGATCCTAAGTATCTTCTACGATGGAGTCAACTGGGACTACAAAAACGCCTTTAATGCTGCGAGCAATGGAGATTTCATGACAAAGACTAAGGAAGGAGCATATCAGCTGATAGAGAACTTGGCTGCGAATTCTGGGAATCGATGTCCTGAGTATGACAGATCCAAACGGGTCAACAATGCGGAGTCGCAGAAGATTGATGAGCTGACCGAAAAGGTGAATTTGTTGCTGAAGGGAAATCAGAGAGCTAGGAGATGTGGTCCACTGTCAGGGATCAGCCGAGGAAGAAAATAAAGAACAACAAGAGGTGAACTTCGTTAACGGGCAAGGGTATATGCAGAACATAGTTTTCAGCCAGAGTTACAGAAACCATCCGAACCTGTCCTACAGAAGCACCAATGTCGAAAATCCCCAGGATCAAGTCTACCCTCAGCAAACTCAACAACATGGAAGGATGTTCGCGCAAAACGCGGGTGCCTTGGGTTTTTCTCAGGGGTATGATTAGTCGTTTTTCAACACATCAATTACCCTAATGTGTAGACTACCGCAATCATAACGGTTTGTCGTTGAGTACTTAGGGATCGAATCCACAGAGAGAAAGAACAGCACAATAAGAATACAAGAAACTAATTAAGCTAAGCTAAACGTTTTTTTTTGGGTATTTGTCTAAGGAACTAATTACGATAAAACTAAAAGTAAAATAAAGAAACAGAGAATGAGAAAAGTACAAGACACTTAAAGTGATCGAAGCTAGTTTTAAAGACACAAGTTCAAAGAAAACAAGACAATAAACTCGGTTTACTCAAGAAGACAAAATATAGACCGTAGGATATGGTATGCGATTTCGAGTATTCGATGATTCTCTTATGAAGTTTCTAGTTACTCAATGAGCTTGTTCTATGGCAAGGGACACAAACTAATAGCTTAACTCACTTCCGTGATGCTAAACCCTTTATTAATAACTCGAATTAGCTAATCTTCCGATTGCAACCAAATTATTGACAAGCATGAAAAGAAAGCCCTTTTTAGCCAATAAATGAACCTTAGTCACGATTTCCACCTTGCTAAGTGTCAAGAACATGTTAGAAAGCCCTTTTTAGCCAATAAATGAACCTTAGTCACGATTTCCACCTTGCTAAGTGTCAAGAACATGTTAGAAATTCTCTAGACAGACTACTAAACCTATTCCAAGGGCAAACTGACCATGATCTAGAGATTGAGTAGCTACTTCAATCCTAGCCTTAAGATCACTTCTAAACATGAGAACTTTTGTAATTTTGTCCTAAACATCAAGAGATCATCATCTATCCCTCTAAATCAACCATTCCCACAATCCATAATAAAACTACTCACACATGGTCAAAACACAAAACAAAACCGAACAAAAGCAAGACATAACAAAAATAAGAAGATTGATAAAAGAAAAGTGAGAAAATCTTCACTAAGATGGTTTGGATCTTGAATCTTTCATACAAAAACAAGAGAGGAGAAGGGAGCAGTTCTAGAACAGTGAAAAGAAGCAGAGTTATGATATTTTTTCGTCAGTGTTGTTTCTAAGAAAGCACAATAAGTGTAGAATATATTACAAAAAAGGTTGGACCCCAAAGTCAAGCTAAAAATCCGCCATACACTCTTGATCGGTTATGGCGATCGGTTATAACCGATCGCCTGTGTTTTTTTTTTGCCATCGACTTTTGTGATCTGTTTGTAACCGATTGAGCATGATATTTGTCGTGGGATCGCTTTTATCGATCGGTTAGTAACCGATCGCACGTGTAAATTCCGGTCCTCTCGTTCCTCCTTCGATCTTTGCTGTTCGTCATCGAACTTCGATCGTCTCCTTCCGTCCACGCTCATCCAAATCAGTTCCGAACACCTGAGAAAGGCTTCAGCAAGCCAAAAAGAGCACAAAAACGACCTAGGACATCCTAAATGCAATGTGACTCGATTTGGACCTAAATGCAATATATACGTAATAGAAACTATACGAAACACAAGGAAAATGAAAGAAAATATGAGACTCGAAGTGGTAAAATACAGTGATATCAACTCCCCCGGACTTGCCTTTTGCTTGTCCTCAAGCGAACAAAACAAAGTAAGCCAAGAAGAGAGGTTTGAAGACGGGGACTCATATCCAAAAGGAAACACACGAAACTTTCAACTCAAGATCCTTAGGTAAACATGTCATAACGCAAAAATCGCTTCTATTCTTGCGAACTTCTCCATGCCTATCGCAACTCGAATCTTTTACCCAAATGCCTAAGATTTCAGAATCTACAAGCATTTTTATCAACCAACTCTTTAACATTCATTTAAATCTTTTCAAGTGCGGTCTCACATAAGGGAATCTAACACATTCTCAATCGGTTTTGGTGAGAAAGGCATTGAAACCATAATGCATGAGGAGGTTCAAATTTTTCGGGCGACTTACTCTCACAAAAACGTAATGCATGAAAAATCGAAAAAGCAAGGAAGGAATAGAACAAAGATGTATCAAAGATTATCTTCCATCCTATCCTAGCTTTCTAATCTCTCGTCTTAAGCTCATTGCCTCACAATCACTGATCCCGTAAATAAAATCCGTAGCCTTTTTGGCTAGATATACTCATTGTTCAAAACCTCATTTCTTCTTATTTTGTTAACACTCTAGGGGAATTTCTCTTCTTAGTCTAAACCCTTATTCTTCCATGTTCTCCTTTTTTTTTAATTTATTTATTAAACGAGAGTTTAGACAACTTTGAATACACGGTCTTTTCCTAGAGTTTCTCGCTTTCTTTTCTACTTTCTTTTTACACCTTAGGCTATTTCTTTAGCCTTGAACCGATTTCCTCTCACCCTCATCCTCACTTCACTCACCATTCAATCTAACTTATCCTAACCATTCTATTTCCCAGTTCCCGAGTCATTTATCTAAGGAAGATAAGCTCTGTCGTTCCTTTCTCTTACAAGATTTTTCAATTGTATGCATTTTCAAGAAAAAGGCCTCACTCACAAATAACAAGGGTTTGAAACAATTGGCTTAGGTGATGAGGTGGGGAACTATCCTAATAATGAGGATAGCTACTCGAATTAGCACAAGAGCGGCAGAAGCGGATAAGAAAATTCGAGTATCTATATTAAGACCATGAGAATGCATTTCGATCCCTTAGGCGAGACAATTAATGTTCAAGTTAGGTTCAAGTAAATAGAGTTGGAATCAAATCACAGCAAGCTTCATCCTAACCAAAGACAAGCAAGCCAAGAGATTCCAATTTTTCAAAGCGGTTTATGCATCATAACATGTTTATCAAGGGCAATGTTTTTAAAGTTCATGTGTTTAATCATTGTCCCCTATGCAAATGAGTGCAATACTACAAGTTTCTAGACTCAATCCTATTAAAAATGAAGAATGAAAAATCAAATCCTAAATTCTAAAAATGATTTTCGTTTTTTTTTGTTTTTTTTTTTTTTTGTTTATGCAAATGTGAAATGTGAAAAATGAAAATAAAACTCAAAAACAAATAAAACTCAGATTAGTATTCCCCCTCGGACTTGATTTACACCGTCTCGGTGTATCACAAGCTCGAGAGATAACAAAAGTACATATAAAAATAAAAACCCAAAAGAGAAAAGAAGAAAAAACGTTCAAAAGTTGGATAACTCACTAAGTTTTCGTTTGGTCTTACTTGCTCTTCAGGTGTGGGTGGATGTGCTCGGGCCTGCCTCATGGTCCTCGGCGTGATGAGAAGGGTCATCGTCCATCTCCTCGTTGTCTTCATCGTCCGAGGAGACGTAGTTGGGTGGTTAGAGCTTCTTGACCTTGCAGAAGAGCTTGGCGAATAGCTTCTTGTGCGCCTCGTTGATCTTTCGTTGCACCTTGTTGATCCGCATTTGCATCTTGTAGGCTTGGTGGACAGTCTTCTCCCTCTTGGTCTTCGGGGTGAAGTCGATCTCGGGAAGTATGTCGTTGATGTCCACGTATAGATTGTCGCCCGTCTCATCGTCAACCGTCTCATCGTCAACCGGATTGTCTTCTTCTTCGGCGGGTTGTTGCTGCTCGTCCTCGTCTTGGACGATGGCATCGAGATACTCGTCCTCTCTCAACCTGAATGCAACGTTCTCCAATCCCAATAGGGTAGTCCGCGCGGTGTTGGGAAGCTTGAAGGTTCGCGTCTTCTTGCTTGCATCGTACAACTTGTACACGTCGTCACTTCCTCCCTTTAAGAACCAGTTCTTGATGAGGTAGTTGCGGTCTCGGTTCGGTGAATAGCGACGTAGGTCGACTCCCGCCTTTGCTAGCAGCGGTGTAAGGAACCCTCCTAGCCATAGATGTGGGTTCGTCGCTCTCTTAGACCAGCTCCTGAAACTTACGAGTCGTGCCGTAGGAGACTCCCGTAGTTCACATTGTCACCCAACTCGTCATCAACGGCTTCTCCGTCGCTATGCCTCAACATCCCCTTGATCCCTTGGTGGATCAAGCACAACTCCTCTAGTAGAACCGCTCCGGTCCCTTGTCTCGCATAGAAGGTGTTTGCAAACAGCTTGCAAACGTATCGGATCACCGGGTTTCGCACACATGTCACCTTTGCGCTGTGACTTGAGTAATGCCCCTCCGCAATGGTATTCCACACCGTATTCCCAGCATGCAGTACCGGGAGTTGGACTTGCGTCTTCTTGGCGAATCCATATGCATCACACACATCAAAGATGGATAACGCATATTCGTTGTCATCCACCTTGAACCTAAGTGTCCAGTCTTGCGCCTTTTTCTCCTTAGGGTCCTTGTACTCAACCGTTACAGTTGTCAATAAGTGCCGGACCGGAACCTCAAATGTCGGCGCGTCCATTCTTGTCAAGACGCCCATGCCGATCGAGTCTAAGAACGTGCCCACGTCCTCCAATAGACGCATAGTCCTCAACAACTCTTGATCCGGAAACCGCGTCGAATTCATCTTGAACCTCTCAAATCCCTTGAGCGCTTTCTTCTCTGTTTCCGTCCATACGACAGCTTATCGTTCCCTTGGGTTGCTAGCATTTGTTTCCTTCGTTCTTTTGCTCGTTGATTTTCTTGCTTTAGTCGCCATTTCCTACAAAATACATTCGGAGATTAAGAACACGGCAAATTACAATCAAGCAAACAATATATCGTACCAAGAATCGAGATTGGGATTCACAAAAATTTCTAAAATTCACCAATTTACAAAATTTCACAAATAATAAAAAATTTCCCAAATTGTGAGTCAAGGTGATTATAAGTTTTTGTAATTATCAATGAAGTCTAAATAAATCCCCAAATCAAAATCCTTACAAATATTAAATTTTACAAATCTCGTTCCCGGAAATCGACACTATTCACAGCTAGGGTTCACACTTTGAATTTCACCATAAAAACTCGAAATTGGTTCATGATTCCACTACTCCTAGCCTAATCGACCCTAACCCAACCATAATCAAGCAATTTTCGACCCTAAATCAAGCAATATCATGATTTCTCAAAATTGGAACAAACCTTGCTTTTAATGAAAAAGGGTGTAAATGGAGAGCATACCTTGTTGTTGATGAAGTGGGTTGGTCGAAATTGATAGGGAGTGGGATTGTGCTCGAAAAGAATGGGTGAAATCGGTGAAGATTTGAGAGAGTTCTCTCCTCTCTTTTTTTTTTTTTTTTTATGTGTCGCGAAAATGAAAAGTCAGAGAGAGAGAGAGAGTCCCGAGAGAAGAAGGAGAAAGACACTTACCTGGGCTCGCGATCGGTTATAACCGATCCGGAAAACCGTTTGATGAAGATACGGATCGATTATAACCGATCGAAGAAACCGATTGCTGGAGACGGTCTTCTCCTTTATAACAGATCGCATATTTGTGACCAATCGGCATAACCGATCTCCTTAGATTCGGATCGGTTATAACCGATCGCTGTAACAGCTCCAGCTTGTCCTGTTTTGTGATCTTTCTGCTTTTGATCCCGGACGTTCTCCTGCGAATCCCGACGTCTTGTAACACTGAAAACACACAAAAACAAAGATAAAATCAAACTTAAATCACACATATAAACATATTGACAAAGGATAACATGGGATTGCCTCCCAAGTGCGCTTGTTTTAAGTCGTTAAGCTTGACTTTGTTGGCGCCTCATGCGTTTTGGGGGTCGGAAAGAGGAAGAGTGGCTTGTTCCTCGATCGTGACATTTGCCAAGTACGGCTTGCAACGCTGACCATTCACCGTGAAATCTCCCCCGGACTTGTTTCAAAGCACTATCATTCCGTAGGGGTGGACTTCTTTGATCGTAAACGGTCCCGACCATCTCGATTTCAATTTCCCGGGAAACAACCTCAACCTTGCGTTGAACAGCAGGACTTGGTCCCCGGTTTTGAATTCTTGCTTAAGGATCTTTTTGTCGTGGAAGGCTTTCGTCCTTTCTTTGTAAATCCTCGAGCTCTCATAAGCTCCTTGTTGGGCTTCTTCAAGCTCCTCCAATTGTACCAAACGCTTCTCGGAGGCAGTTTTGATGTCGAAGTTGAGTAGTTTGGTCGCCCACAACGCTTTGTATTCCATCTCCATCGGAAGGTGGCAAGATTTCCCGTAAAGCAAGTTGAACGGAGTCGTTCCAATCGGAGTTTTGTAAGCCGTTCGATATGCCCATAGAGCGTCGTCTAGCTTGGTGGACCAATCTTTCTTCGTTTTTCCCACCGTTTTCTCCAGAATTGCCTTAATTTGACGGTTTGATACCTCAACTTGGCCAGATGTTTGGGGATGATAAGGTGTAGCTACCTTATGCTTAACGCCATGTCTCTTCAAAAGCCCCTCGAATACTTTGTTGATGAAGTGGCTTCCTCCATCGCTTATGACCACACGTGGGACTCCGAACCTTGGAAATATGATGCTCTTAAACAGCTTCACCACTACCTTAGCATCATTTGTTGGACTTGCTATGGCTTCCACCCATTTCGATACATAGTCAACCGCTACAAGGATGTATTCGTTGCCATACGAGGACGGGAATGGTCCATGAAATCTATGCCCCATACATCAAACACTTCTACTTCGAGAATCGGGTTTTGAGGCATCTCGTTCCTCTTGCTTATGTTGCCCTTCCTCTGGCATGCATCACATTTAGATATGAAATCATAAGCATCCTTAAACATCGTAGGCCACCAGAATCCCGCTTGTAGAGCTTTTTGGACTGTCTTGAACGTTGCAAAGTGTCCTCCATAATCCGATCCGTGACAACAAAACAGAACCCCGAAAGTCTCCTCTTCTGAAATGCACCTCCTATAGAGCCCATCGTTGCAACGCCTATAGAGATATGGCTCGTCCCAAAAGTAATGTGATTCGCGTGTTTTACTCGCACCAATTAACCTAATGCGCACACTACCGCAATCATAACGGTATGTCATTGTAGCACTTTAGGATCGATCCCACATAGAATAAAGATTATACACCAAAGATACGAGAAACAAACTAAGCTAGAGCAAAAACGTTTTAATGTTTTATACAAAAAAGAAAGAAGAAAAATATCAAAATGCAAGAAAGAAAAATAAACGAAAGAAAATAAAACGCAAAGAGAAAACGTTGGATCATGGCTTAAACTATCGAAGAGATGATTAACAATTAAGCAATGAATATTTTGGAAGCATTAAACGCTATCTTAGAACATGGAACACAATCATAAGACTAACCCACTCCCGTGGTATCAATCTCTTCATCGATTACCCGATTAAGCTAAACTCCCGTTTGCAATCAAAAATAATCGATGAGCATTAATCACAAGTCCAATTGTTCACTAAACACCCTAGACATCAATTGCCAATTGGCTAGGATATGCAAAGCTCACAAAAGATTCGGTTCAAGCAATTCATCTAACTCCTTACGGGTGTGAAATGCCTAAGTTCAAGACTCGAATGAACAAACCTAATCTAGCACTAACACCGCTTACTCGAATCTCTTCCCTAAAGCATGGGACGAGACCAAAAATCCTAGGGTGTAGCTTTAGTTCGGTTTGTCACGCCAAACTAGAACTACCTAATCTAGGCGTAGTACTAAACTTTGGTTTATCTTATCAAATCTAGCAATAAGAACCAACCTAAGAACCTAAGTGAAAGAATTATCCAAGATCATCCTAAATCACCATTATCTAACCATCAATCAACCAAATCAAGCCTAAACATGATCCAACAAAATCTATTCACAAGAACACCAAGAACATACTAAGAACATGAAGAACACAGAAAAGTCAACTCATAAAAACAACAAGAATCACAAATCTAAACCGATTAAAAGATAGAAGAAGAATCAAATAAAGATAATATGAAACAAGATTGAAGAAATCTTCAAAAGTGTGGATTATACATGAAAAACAACACAAGAAACTCTAGAGAGAGTTCTTGGGTCGTCACACACAAATTATAGAAGAAGACTTATGTTTTTATTGGACAAAAATGACTTAAATACAAAAAAGGGTCACTAAAAGCGCCGGCATCGGTTATGGGGATCGGTTTGTAACCGATCTCGCTTGTTAAAATGGTGGCGTCGACCTTGGCGATCGGTTTGACGATTTCGGCTTGACAT
Source organism: Eutrema heterophyllum (assembly GCA_002933915.1). Lineage (NCBI taxonomy): Eukaryota > Viridiplantae > Streptophyta > Magnoliopsida > Brassicales > Brassicaceae > Eutrema > Eutrema heterophyllum. The sequence goes on along the minus strand of PKMM01023027.1, from coordinate 176,407 downwards.
CTCTTCACTAAATCGGCCATAACTCTTGAACCACAACCCGGAATGACAAAAATCGAACGCTCACGCGAAGCTAACTCAATTGTCTATCTTGTGTCCAAATGTGAGATTAAACCGGGTACGGGAAGGCTTTCATACGACATGATCTTTCAGCTGCTTCGGATTGCCGCTGCATTTTCCGGTAAAGACATGTCTTCACTAAATCAAACGCATCTTGCGAACCGCTGATGGGAATGACATAAAACCACTTCCATTAGAAAGCTAACTCAATTTAGAATAACTTGCATTAAGAGCTTCCAGTCTAATTCAAAGGGAAAGGTGTTCTTCCGGTTGGATCTTTCAGGCACATCGTCTTGATCAGGAAATCTTGATCGGTTACACCGATCGGTTGTTAACCGATCAGACGTGTATTTTGCTCCTTTTGCTCTTCTTGATCCTCTTTCGATCTTCCTTCAAACTCCAAGTGTCTCCTTTGATCCAAGCTGGTCCAAGCCACTCCCAAATACCTGAAAAAGGCTCCAGCAAGCCAAAAACGACACAAAACTCTCTAGGACTTCTAAAATACAAGTTAAAACAATATGAGACTCATATGCATGAAAAGATCCCAAAACTATATAAAGTGGAACTAAAAACCTATGAAACTAAACCTTAAAAAGATGTAAAATATGGTGTTATCATAATGTCGGACATCTTTATAAAACTTCTTTTTTGAGTACCCTTGGAGATTTGGTGGTTCCTTTTCGATTGTCAAGAAGTTGACAAAATCTGCATACCAAGGCAAGCTAATCTCCATGGTGTTCATCGACAAAAATTCTTTCATCATAAATTCCGCCTTGTACAAAGCTCGGATCAGGTTCACTTGCTCCTCGGGCAATGAGTCATCGATGGGGATTATCTCTTCATTTCTCATCCTTGATAGATGATCGGCTACACCATTTTCAATCTCCTTCTGTCTTTGATTTCTAGGTCGAATTCTTGTAGAAGAAGAATCCACCTCAACAATCTCGGTTTGGCGTTTTTCTTTGCCAACAAGTATCTCAACGCAGCATGGTCGGTGTGCACAATGGTTTTCGAACCCACCAGGTAGGATCAGAACTTCTAGAATGAATAGACAATCGCCAAGATTTCTTTCTCCGTTGTTGCATATCTCACTTGTGCGTCGTCTAGAGTCCGACTCGCGTAATAGATCACATGGAGCTTTTTATCTTTCTTTTGTCCCAGTACGGCCCTAACAGCGTAATCACTTGCATCGCACATCACTTCAAATGGCAAACTCCAATCCGGTGGCTGCACAATGGGTGTACTCACCAAGGCATTTTTCAAGTTCACAAAAGCTTCATGGCATTCGTCATCAAAGATAAAATCGACGTCCTTGCATAAGAGCCTCGTGAGTGGCCTTGCAATTTTTGAGAAGTCTTTTATGAACCTCCTATAGAACCCCAGCATGCCCCAAGAAGCTTATGATTCCCTTGACTGTTAATGGAGGTTCCAAGGTCACCATAACCTCTATCTTTGCCTTGTCGACCTCGGTCCCTTTTTCAGAAATGCGATGCCCGAGAACGATCCCGTCTTTCACCATGAAGTGGCATTTTTCCCAATTCAGAACGAGATTCGTTTCCTCACACCTTTTTAGCACCCTGCACCAAACGAAGAGCCATATATGGAAAAATCATCCATAAAAACTTCCATTCTATCTTCAGTGTAATCGGAGAAGATAGACATCATACACCTTTGGAAAGTCGCGGGTGCATTACACAACCCAAACGGCATCCTTCGATAAGCAAATGTACCGTATGGGAAAGTGAAGGTCGTCTTCTCTTGGACACTCGAGTGTATTGGTATTTGAAAGAAACCCGAGTAACCATCGAGGAAGCAATAATATGAATGATTTGCTAGTCTTTTGATATATCATGGTTTTTACCCCTTTTAAGCCATGATATAAGTCCGTTTTATATAATCTTTCTACTATTTTGTAGTGTTTTAGAGTCTTTTACAGGTTTTAGCACGTTTGGAGCATAATTGGAGATATTGGAGCTTTCTGGAGCATTTTGGAGCAAAACAGAAGTACCCAATTTGAAGCCTCAGTATCGATCGACACTACCCTAGTATCGGTCGATATTCACTGCAGCAAGACACGAGTCGCGACTTTAAATGAAGAGTTGAAGAACTTCCCACCTATGGATTGAGCTCAAATTATGATACAAGACAGATCAATGGATTAGATTTCATTTGGAAGTGGTTTGAGGCCATTCCAACGGTGCGATCAAAAGTTATGCTAGTTTTCGTGAAGACAGTCCAGTCTGGCGAGCAGAAGAAGCAGTGACCAGTGTCGATCGAGACTGACTAGTATCGGTCGATACTCACTGCAGGAAAACAGGAAACGCGGCTTTTTACAAGTCTGGAGAATTTGCAACTTGGTCCAGAAGACTTTATTATTTACAATTTACCCCAAAACGTGTTTTAGGATTATAATTAGGTTTTTGAGCCACTTTTGTTGAGACTTGATTAAGCTTTATTCTACTCTGGTTTTTGGAGAGACAACTCTGAACTCCTGTTCCTTATTGATTTATTTGATGATCTATTCAATCATGTTGCTTGTTTCAATCTCCATGTCTGAGTAGATCCACTGTTAGGTTCAGGGTTCTCATAAGGGTTTTCTCTGAATGTTAGGTTAATTGAATGATTAGGATTCACCATCTTAATTAGTTCTTCACCATAGATTGTTCTCATAGCTAATTCTAGGTTGACGAATCTAGAATTTAGATCTTAGGATAATTGATTAGCCACGAGAGTACGATTAATTACCTGATAGAACTTAGGGTGAGCAAAATAACTATTCGCAAAGAGATTTGGTTTAGTTGTTTTGTGAACATATCAAACCTGAACTAAAAGCTGGTTTAGACTTTAGGATTCGCAAAGAGATTTGGAATTCTAGGATTTAAACTTAGATAGTTTTCGCAACGAGAATTGGTTAGCTATACTTTAGTGATTTGAGTTCAAGAATCGCGCTAAATCTGAATCATGTTAGTTAGTTTATCTACATTCATTGAATTCCTGAGAAATACCATGAGCCTATCTTTCTTCTAATTGACTTACGACACTTTTAATTTATGTATTGCTTTCAATTACATCTTTTGGTTTAGCTTAATTCGAATCTATATAATCTATTGCGTGATATCTAGAGTTATTGTGTTCGACCCCTACATATACTACAACAACTGCTTTAGTACTATTAGTGTATTAATTTGAGCATATCATCTTTCAAGCATTTGATCAATGAATGGCAGAGGAAAATGATCTTTCCTAGTTGAGGAATTCAGTTTCCTATAGTCAATGCAAACTCTATGGCCTGTGATGGTTCTAGTTGAGATCAATTGGTCTTTTTCATTTTTTATTACGGTCATCCCCCCCCCCTTTATTTGGAACTACATGAATCGCAGAGATCTAAGTACTATCCGATATCGGATAGATCACTCCCGCTTCAAGCAGTTTCAAAATTTCTTTTTTGACTACTTTTTTTAGGTTTGGGTTTAGCCTTCTTTGGTGTTCAATTGAAGTTTTAGACTCATCCTCTAAATGAATTCTATGCATGCACAATGACGGAAAAATCCTTTTTATATCATTTAGAGAATAGCCTATAGCTCTCCTATACTTTTTCAATTCATTCAAAAGCATAGATGTTTCCTCCTCGCCCAATGCATCATTTATGATAACCGGATATGAGGAGTCCGTTCCAAGAAATGCATACCTTAGACCGTTGGGCAACAGTTTGAGCTGAAGTTGTGGAGCGTCAAGTTCGCTCCAATCATCCTCCACACTAGACTTACCATTGCTAGTGTTTTCTTTCTCCTTGACAGCTACGTTTTCTCCTAACTCCGAGAAGTGTGCCACTGTCGCCCATGGCAAATGAGAATCGAGAATGTTCTCATAATCGATCGCCTCCTCGTTCACAAGGTCGCTATCCTCGCTGTTTTGTGTGAGGGCTACTTCTAGGGCATCTTCCATGCTCAACTCAGCCAAGTACTCATCAACCATCTCATCTAAGGTCTCAATGTAGAAAACACTTCCTTCTATGGTTGGCCTCTTCATCACCTCCATTATGTTGAATTTCATAACGAGATCTCCCAAGTGTAGATCGATCATGCCTTCCCTCACGTCAATGATGGCACCCGCGGTTGCTAAGAAAGGTCTTCCCAAGATTATGGGATCTGATGGGTCCTCATCATCCATTTCTAGCACCACGAAATCAGTTGGGATAATGCAGCTCCCAACTTTCAATGGCAAGTCTTCGAGAATCCCAATTGGAAACCGGATCGTTATATCCGCCAAGATTAGCGAAATTCTCATCCTCTTGAAGTTAGTGTATCCAAGCCTCTTAGAAACCGTCAGTGGCATGAGACTCACGCTTGTACCAAGATCGACTAGACATCTCCCAAAGGACAAGGGTCCCAATGAGCACGGTAGCGTGAAGCTGCCCGGATCCTTAAGCTTCTTAGGCAAGTTGTTTTGAATTATCGCACTACACTCATGGTTAATCACTACCATGGCATCTTCAAGTTGCCTTCTCTTGGTCATAACGTCTTTGAGTAGCTTGTTGTACGTTGGGCACTCGAGCATAAGATCAGCAAATGGTATAGTAACTTGAACCGTTTTCATGATCTTCTTGAACTTTTGGAATTGTTTGTCCATGATTTGCCGCTTGAATCTCCCCGGAAACGGAATTTTTGGCTCGTACGGTAGAAGAACGAAATCTACTTTCTTTTTGATGATTCCAGGTATGTCCCCCCCCCCCCATTCTTCTTCTCTTGATCCTTAGAGATTGGATCATTCGAAGCACTGTTTCCGTCATTCTGGGCTGGGATCGGTCTTCTCGAGTGGTTTGTAACCGATCTGAGTAACCGATCTGGACTGGCCGTTTTCTTCTCGTAATCGATCGCATTCTGATGAACGATCTGTTAGATCAATCCCTGTAAGCTTGATCGGTTTGTAACCGCTTGGCGTAACCGATCCAGGGCTCTGTTCTTTAGAATTTTCACCTACTTCTTCAAATCCGTCTTGACTTGGTTCCTCAACCTCCACCACGACTTGCTCCCTCGTTGGTAGCTCAGTTCCACTCCTTAATGTGATCGATTGGCAATACTCTTTTGGATTGATTTCGGGTTTCCAAGCCTTTAATATGTTTTGACAGGTGCTCAAATTTGGCATTCAGATCCATGTATACACCGTCGACCTTCTTGTTGATATCTACCATCTTCTTGGTAAGTTCAACTTGCCCCTTAGCTTGCCATTCCAAAATTTGTTGGAGCATACTTTGCACATCACCTTGTGCTTCCTTGTTTGGTGAGTTCCCTTGGTTTGGGAAGTTGCTTGGCCTCGGTTGATAGCCCTGCTGGTAGTTTGAGTTGTAGTTCCTTTGGTTTGGTTGATTTGTTTGAAAATTTCCTTGGTTTCCTTGAAACCCGCCTTGGCTAGATTTGAAGCCTCCTTGGTTGAATGTTTTGGGTTGGAATCCTTGCTGGTTCTGTGGAGGGTAAGTCTGGTCTTGGGGGTTCTCCACGTTGTTGCTTCTATAAGACAAGTTGGGATGATTCCGATAGTTTTGATTGAACCCTCCTCGGTTCCCTTGGTACCCTCCTTGGTTCCCAATGTAATTCACTTCGTCTTGAAGTTCTTCATTCCCCTCTTGTACTACATCTTGGTACCCTCCTTGGCCTCCATACTCTCCCACATAGTTAACTGATCTTTGGTTCGCAAGAAGAACCTTGTCCAACTTATCGCTCAAGTCTTTGAACCTTTGATCGTCATACTTTGCATCTCTCACCGTTCGGTCATAGTCACCACCGTAGCCATTGATAACGTCTTGGCTAGCAAAACTTCTGTTGCTCGCCGTGTTCAAGGCCAGTTGGTACTTCTCAAGAACTCCTCGGTGTAGGATCCCGAGAAGTGCTTCCTTGGATACTCCGTGGTGAGGACAGGCTCTTGTGTACCCCTTCAGCCTTTCCCATGCCTCATAGAACGACTCGTTGCTTCCTTGCTTGAAGCTAGTGATATCGTTTCTCAATTTCGCCGTCTTTTGTCTCGAGAAAAATTTCGCAAAGAATTGCTTCTTGCACTCCTCCCAAGTCGGTATGGTTGCGGTAACCACACTCTTCTCCCACTGAGCAGCCTTGTCTCCCAAAGAGAATGGGAAGAGAGTCAACTTAACAACATCCTCCGAGACCCCATTTATCTTCACTGTCCCACAAAGGCGATCGAATTGATCAATGTGCTCGATCGGGTTTTCCAACGGCATGCCCAAGAACCTCGAGTTTTGCACCATGTTTATGAGGCTAGACTTGATCTCGAAGTTGTTGTTCGCAAATGGTGGCGGCCTTATCCCAGTTAGAACCCCTTGTGTAGTGGGTTCATCGAAGGCACCAATCCTTTGTGGCTGTCTAGGAGGATGGATTGGCTGCCTCAGGTTTAAGCCCACTCCTTGGACTTCGTCTAGTGGCGGTGGCGGGTTGTTCTCTCCTAGGTGAGGAGGATCATTTTGTTGAGCGTCCATGCCTAAACGCCTCACGTGCTCAACACGTTCTCTGGTTGCTCTTTGATTATCTCTTTCGTGCCTTCGAATATCTAGCACAAGTGGTTGCAAGTTCTCTTGCTCTTGACTTCTTGTGTGCATACACCTTCAAAAACAGAGCAAACAAAACAGAGTAGTTTAGTAACAAAGTAAAGAAACATACTTAGACTTAGATAGTTACCAAATCCTAATGGCTATTGCTATCTCCCCGGCAACGGCGCCAAATTGATTAGTCGTTTTTCAACACATCAATTACCCTAATGTGTAGACTACCGCAATCATAATGGTTTGTCATTGAGTACTTAGGGATCGAATCCACGGAGAGAAAGAACATCACAATAAGAATACAAGAAACTAATTAAGCTAAGCTAAACGTTTTTTTTTTGGTATTTGTCTAAGGAACTAATTACGATAAAACTAAAAGTAAAATAAAGAAACAGAGAATGAGAAAAGTACTAGACACTTAAAGTGATCGAATCTAGTTTTAAAGACACAAGTTCAAAGAAAACAAGACAGTAAACTCGGTTTACTCAAGAAGACAGAATATAGACCGTAGGATATGGTATGCGATTTCGAGTATTCGATGATTCTCTTATGAAGTTTCTAGTCACTCAATGAGCATGTTCTATGGCAAGGGACACAAACTAATAGCTTAACTCACTTCCGTGATGCTAAACCCTTTATTAATAACTCGAATTAGCTAATCTTCCGATTGCAACCAAATTATCGACAATCATGAAACGAAAGCCCTTTTTAGCCAATAAATGAACCTTAGTCACGATTTCCACCTTGTTAAGTGTCAAGAACATGTTAGAAATTCTCTAGACAGCCTACTAAACCTCTTCCAAGGGCAAACTGACCATGATCTAGAGATTGAGTAGCTACTTCAATCCTAGCCTTAAGATCACTTCTAAACATGAGAACTTTTGTAATTTTTTCCTAAACATCAAGAGATCATCATCTATCCCTCTAAATCAACCATTCCCACAATCAATAATAAAACTACTCACACATGGTCAAAACACAAAAAAAAACCGAACAAAAGAAAGACATAGCAAAAATAAGAAGATTGATAAAAGAAAAGTGAGAAAATCTTCACTAAGATGGTTTGGATCTTGAATCTTTCATACAAAAACAAGAGAGGAGAAGGGAGCAGTTCTAGAACAGTGAAAAGAAGCAGAGTTATGATATTTTTTCGTCAGTGTGTTGTTTCTAAGAAAGCACAATAAGTGTAGAATATATTACAAAAAAGGTTGGACCCCAAAGTCAAGCTAAAAATCCGCCATACACTCTTGATCGGTTATGGCGATCAGTTATAACCGATCGCCTGTGTATTTTTTTGCCATCGACTTTTGCGATCTGTTTGTAACCGATTGAGCATGATATTTGTCGTGGGATCGCTTTTATCGATCGGTTAGTAACCGATCGCACGTGTAAATTCCGGTCCTCTCGTTCCTCCTTCGATCTTTGCGGTTCCTCATCGAACTTCGATCGTCTCCTTCCGTCCACGCTCATCCAAATCAGTTCCGAACACCTGAGAAAGGTTTCAGCAAGCCAAAAAGACCACAAAAACGACCTAGGACATCCTAAATGCAAATGTGACTCGATTTGGACCTAAATGTAATATATACGTAATAGAAACTATACGAAACACAAGGAAAACGAAAGAAAATATGAGACTCGAAGTGGTAAAATACAGTGATATCAGGGTACCAAGGTCAAAACAGGTTTCAAGCTGGGCTTCAACAGAAACAACCATTCAACACCTTCCAGACAACGAAACTCATCCCATTAATCCAGGCACCCGCAAGCTTAGCGAATGATTCTCAGGATGAGTTGAAACTTCTCATGCAGCAACTTCTGCTAAATCAACAGCAATCTGCTAAGGAGATCAATGTCAAGGTTGATAACATGTACAACGATCTCAACGGCAAGTATGAAGCTGTATGCAGTCATGTGAAGAAGCTAGACACTCAGGTTGCTCAAACTGCCTAAGCAATAAAGAGGCCACAAGGAGTTCTTCCACGAAAGGTATAGCACAATCCAAAGAACGAGTTCGTCAACGCCATCACACTCAGAAGCGGGAAAGCACTAGAACCTGCTGCACGAAAAGAAAAGGATGCTGATGTCGTGATTAATCTTGAGGGGGATGGTGAAGAAACAACTCCAAAAGAGAAGGTTTCTACATATACATACATTGCAGAAGAGCCACAGGTGCAGCCCCCAACACGTGTTTACACTCCGAGGGTTCCGTACCGTACACGTCAAAGGAAATCGCGCAAGGATCTAGAGGAAGCTAAGTGCAAGGAGATGCTTAATGACCTCATGGTGAAACTTCCTCTTGTTGACGCAGTTCAAATGATACATGCATTGAAGAAGTATATGAAGAGTTTGATAACGAGCAAGGTATCAGCTGAAGATAAAGTTATGATAGTTTCGAAGGATTGCAGTGCTGTCCTACAGAACAAAATGCCAAAAAGATAGGAGATCTCGGGAAATTCGTCCTCTCGGTGTAGATTGGGGCAGTGACTTTTGCTTGCTCTTTGTGTGATCTAGGTTCCAGCGTCAATTTGATGCCATACTCCGTGGCTAAGCGACTAGGATTCACAAAGTTTAAGCAAACTAAGATATCCTTAGTGTTCGTCGATCGTTCTGTGAAGCTGCCTGTTGGTGTTCTTGAGGATCTACACGTGTGAATTGGAGATGCACTCGTTCCTGCAGATTTTGTGGTTCTAGAGCTAGATGAAGAACCGAGGGATCCTCTCATTTTGGGAAGACCTTTCTTGTGTACAGCAGGGGCCATAATAGATGTGAAGAATGGGCGAATAGATCTCCACCTGGAAGACATTGTCATGAAGTTTGAGATGGACAAGATGTTGAAAAAACCTATGTTAGACGGTCAGACGTTCTAGTTCTCGATTGATGACTCGCTAGAGATCTCTGACGAAGTGGTTGAAGAGGTTTTAGTAGATGACCCGTTGGAGACTGTTTTGACAAGGACTGAGAGTGAACACGGGTTTATGAGTGATGATGCAATGAGGTATGCTGAGATGCTGGATTCAAGCCAGACAATAGAGGAGATGATTGAATACATCAGCCTGGAAGTAGCCGCAGAGACGCCTCCGGTAGTGAGTCCCCCTACGCCTCTTGCTAACCCGTGGAGCGAACTGAAAGCCCCAAAAATCGAGCTCAAACCACTCCCAGTTGGGCTAAGGTACGCATTTCTTGGCCCTAACTCTTCTTACCATGTGATCATCAATGTCGAGTTAAACAATGTTGAGACTGCTTTGATTTTATGTGAGCTTAGAAAGTATCGTAAGGCTCTAGGCTACTCACTCGATGATATTCCAGGGATTTCACCTGACCTTTGCATGCATAGGATACACCTAGAAGATGAATCAATGACTTCGATAGAACATCAGAGACGGTTAAACCCAAACCTAAATGATGTTGTAAAGAAGGAGATAATGAAACTTCTAGAGTCGGGCATTATATACGCTATCTCTGATAGTACTTGGGTGAGCCCTGTCCATGTAGTGCCAAAGAAAGGTGGCGTAACGGTTATTAAGAATGAGAAAAACGAGTTGATCCCACCTAGAACTGTTACAGGGTATATGATGTGTATTGATTATAGAAAATTGAATGCGGCTACTCGTAAGGATCATTTTCCTTTGCCCTTTATTAATCAAATGCTTGAAAGATTGGCTAACCATCCCTATTACTACTTTCTAGACGGCTATTCTGGTTTCTTTCAGATTCTCATTCATCCAGATGACCAGGAGAAAACCACATTCACATGCCCTTATGGCACATTTGCTTACCGCAGGATGCCATTTGGCTTGTGCAATGCCCCGGCGACATTCCAGCGATGCATGATGTTGATCTTCACTGACCTGATTGAGGACATAATGGAGGTTTTCATGGACGATTTTTTGGTCTACGGATCCTCCTTGTCTGTTTGTCTTTCTAATTTGTGCAGGGTGTTGCAGCGCTGCAAGGAGAAACATCTGGTATTGAACTGGGAGAAGTGTCATTTTATGGTCAATGATGGAATTGTCTTGGGTCATAGAATTTCGGAGCAGGGGATCGAAGTGGATAGGGCAAAAATTGAAGTAATGACTAATCTTCAGCCACCTAATTCTGTCAAGGGGATTAGAAGTTTTTCTTGGACATGCTGGGTTTTACATGAGGTTTATCAAGGATTTTTCCAAGATCGCTAGACCCTTGACTCGACTGCTATGTAAGGAGGTGAAGTTTGATTTTGACAGCGATTGTCTGGAAGCCTTCCACGCGATCAAGGGAGCAATTGTCATCGCACCGATCGTTCAACCACCAGATTGGGAGATTCCTTTCGAAGTGATGACTGATGCTACTGATTTCGCACTGGGAGCTATTTTGGGACAGCGAAAAGATAAGAAGCTTCATGTTGTTTACTACGCCAGTAGGACCCTAGATGACGCGCAATGCAAGTAACGCTACAACCGAGAAGGAACTGCTCACCATCGCTTTCGCTTTTGAGAAGTTCATGTCTTATCTCGTGGGGTCTAAGGTTATAGTGCATACTGATCACGCGGCCCTGAAGTATCTACTTACGAAGAAGGATGCCAAACCTAGACTTTTGCGTTGGATTCTCCTGTTGCAGGAATTTGATCTTGAGATCAAAGACAAGAAGGGGATCAAGAATGGTGTTGCAGATCATTTATCCAGGCTGCGTGTGGACGAAGAGGTTCCTTTAGATGACATCCTACCTGAGGAGAACGTCTACGCAATCAGTATCGGGTGCAATGACTACCACATGCCCCCACGACACACCAAGCTCCCTGAAATCCCTTGGTTCGGTGAGATAGCAAATTACTTGGCAAAGAATTACAGGTTCGTTCTTCAACTCCCCTTCATGAACTTCTTCCTCTATTGGTTCCTTAATTTTTTCGGATTCTTCCATTGGATCCACCAGAGCGTTATATATTGATGGTGAGACCGTGAAAACTGATGATTCTGAAGCTTTTGGCCCCGTCTGTCGACCAATTTTTGCCGGTGAGACCGACTGCCAATCGCTTTCATTTTCGATCTATGTTTCCCCTGTTTTAATTTCGCCAGCGTTTGTTTCTGTTTCCACTCCATCTTTGATAGGATTTCCACTGTTTTTCTCCTCTAGTTTGTCTTTTGAAATTTCCTCATTGATTTCCAATCCGTTTGGATTTTCCGTCACCTTCTCCTTCTCTCCCGTTTCGATAGATTCATCTCACTCCTTCTCTATTTGTGTGTTTTGAGTTGTTTCCTTCAAGTTCTCATTAGTATAGATTACTGAATTATCTTCGACGACTCTCTGCAGGATTGAAACCTTTTTTTATTTCAGCATACATGCATCTTGCAGATGACCCCATTTAGAGCATGTGCAACACTTCGGTGGAAGCCACGGGTATTTGAATTCGACAATAGAGTCCACTCCTTTTTTCTGATGTCAATGATCTTGGTAGATCCTTTGAAAGATCTGCTTTAACAAAAGTCTTCGTTTCCTCGAAACTTTTGCAAGTTTCCGTGTATGGGTATAGTTTTTTGGGTACTCCCACGGCACTAGACAGAAATCCTAGCCCCTTGTCATGAAACAACTGGGATGGAACATTCTTTAGGACTATCCACATCGGAATCGATTTCAGCTCCGGTTGCGCTTCTTCAACCACCAGTGACCACTTTGAAGCTACCATCAAAACTCCAGCAATGTTCCACATTCCTCGTCGCAGAACCCGTGCACGACTAGAGTTATCTCCAATACGGAACTTTTTGGTTGTTGGGTTAACCACAAAAGCATCAATTCTTGCTGACTTATCTCCCAAAGTCCATATTTTGTTAACTATGACGTGAACTTTGGCTATATGTGGAGCAGTAGCTAGGAATTTCCCAATAATGAGATCTTCCCAATCACCCTTCGATAATATCATCAGGTATCTCCACTGTTTGAGCACCATCGACCACCTTAACGTTGAGTTCATGCTTTGACAGAGCTTTGTTGCTTTTGACGATTGAGGTATATGAAGGCTTCATCTTTGTTTGTATCTTTTGTGTGTTTGAGACTTTGAGTAGAGAATCAAAGACAAATTTAACAACAACGTTACTTTATGAGTTCTTTCTTCCTTGCATTAAAATTACATTCATATATAGCTCTGAAACCTACTCCATCGTCCTATTCCTTGTCCAGCAAGTAATAAACAAATTAAACTATGAAATGCTCCTGAGGAGCTTAATTTGGAGAGAAGAGAAGGAAGTTTACTGTTATTGATTTTTTGCAATTATCTTGCAAACGATCAAGAACAAAAATAAAATCGAAGATTCACCTAGAAGCACACACATACATAATATTCAAAGATCAAGAACTATTGCTCCACATTTTGTCGCCCATCTTCTTCCACTATTCAAGTGGAGTAAAAAATTATTCTTTCCATTAACGATGTGGTACGTTGTTATGATTTCCCCTTTTACTTGAGATTCAAATTAGCAATCATTATTGAAAAAATTCAAGTATCACATTCATCCACTTATCTTATACTTTTCTAAATCAAAGTAATTAAACAGAAACTTTGATCTCTATGGTTGCACCGACTGCAACACCATTCTACAAGTTGAGTGTTTAGTAGGGAAATATCCTTATATGAAAATCTAGTCATAGCCGTACGATCAAAGTGAATGGTTTTGAGATTGAGATTGCTTCCAACAGCCTTTCTTGGTCGATATGCCATGCATATTACTGTATATGCCAAGATAAACAGACAAGGCAAACAGATTTCCATCAACTGTATTGCCTCTTCAACGAAAAGCCATTGGTAATTTTACTTTCACTGAATGTCCTATTGCATAGTTCAAGCCTCTTTTATGTTTAGAGGACTAATTATGCTCAAGCTAAGGAAATCAAAGAATGGTGTGATGCTATGAGAATTGAATTAACTACTCTGGAAGACATTGTTACATGGATTATATGTAAGTTTGCCTCCAAATGCTTTGCGTAAGCTACTTTTTTGGCCTTGAAATTGCTAGAAACTCCAACGGGATTTCTCTTTGCCAGCACAAGTACACTCTAGAATTGCTGGATGAAACTAGTCATATCGGATGCAAGCCTTCATCTACTCCACTGGATCCCAATTTGAAAATGTCTGAAGATGAAGGTGATTTGCTTGAGGATGCAGAGCAATATCGAAGATTGGTTGGTAAGTTGATGTACCTTACATTTACTAGACCATATATAACATCTGCAGTGCACAAGTTGTGTCAATACACTTTCTCACCTCATGATCCTCATCTCCAAGCTGTCTACAAACTGTTGCATTATTTGAAAGGAACAGTGGGTCACAAATTGTTTTATTATGCATCTTCTATAACTTGAAGTTATCAGGATTTGCGGACTCCGATTGGGCATCTTCCCCTGATACACGCAAATTTGTTTCTGGATTTTGTATGTTTGTTGGTTCTTCTCTGATCTCATGGAAGTCTAACAAAGAGAATGTTGTCTCCATATCATCCGCAGAGGCAGAGTATCGGTATATGTCATATGATGTGTGTGAGATGATTTGGTTAGGATATTTGCTATGTACAAGATCTTTGGGTGGATGTTTTAGAAGCCACATCTTTATATTGTGATAACATAGCGGCTTTACACAGTCAACAATCCAGTTTTCTACGAACGAAGCATATAGAACTCGAATGCCACAAAGTTCAAGAGCACAATAAGATGGATATTTGATCAAGACACTTCATGTGAGAACCGAGAATCAATCAGCCGACAAACTCACTAAACCACTCTTTCCCACATAGTTCAAGGCTTTACTAAGAAGATGAATATCAAATTATATTTCGGGTAATAGTGGTTTAGATGTACATATTATAGAACCGATTTGTTCCAATAATAGATAATCAATTGTACAGACTTTGGTCTGAGCATTAATTAATGTAACAAAAAAAATCTCAAAACTCTTTCTCCTTCATCTCTCGAGCTCTATTTTTTCATTATCTTTGATCGAGCTTGATTCTTCTTTCTGTTCATCTCATCTCTTCTAATATGTCTGATTCAAAGGACGAGAAAGCATAGGTTGCAGCTGATAAGATCAAGGCTGAAACACTCACTGCTGACCAAAGGTTTGCGCCGTACCCAAGCTGGGCGAGCAGCGGTTGCATAGTAGCAAGAAACGTTAACTGATAACACCAGTTTTTGACCTTTTTATGGATCACTTCCATACCTTTTTACAGGTGTTTTAACTCCGTTTTCAATGGTTTTCAAATGATTTCCATGTTTTAGTATTTTGAAAGACATTTCAGGTAACTCGGAATTAAAAAATGCATTTCAGAGCAAAATTACGTTTTGGATCAATTTGGACCGTCAATAAGTCTTGCAATCAAAGGAGACCTTTCCACCGTCCGATCATCCCTGAATTCTGACGCAACAAAGTAGAGACAACCAGCTTTCAAATGCAATTGGATTGGAGGCAATCCAACGGTTGGATCCTTAATTATACCTGAAGCACTGAACACCAACGAAGCTGCCCGAAGAAGCAGTCCACCGCGGGTCGAGGAGCCAGACCCACGGCCAACCACTATTCCGCCACCCTTGGAGCCATTCCACCCTCGGCCAGAAGCAACAGACCCGCGGCCAAGCCTATTTCGCCCAAATCAAGTCGTTTCTTCACCTGAGGCCAAAACCATCTTTTCCCGTCAAACCCTAAATGACCAAGAAGAATTGAAGACCTATAAAAACCTGTTTTGCAGTCACATTTTCGTGCATCGAGAGAACCCTAGAGTAGAGATTATTTGCACTTTAGGTTTTGCAAGTCTTTTGTTCGATACCTTTGGGATTGGTGGGGAAGTTCTCTCTGGACATTGTTCTTAAATTTGAGAGGCTCCTTCACCAATCTCCTGCACTTTAATTCAGTTTACTTTATGCTTTACTTACTGTTCTAGTTGTAGTTTAGTTTTCGTTCTTACTTTTTCACTTTACTCTTGTTCGATAACTCTTAGAGATAGGTGAAGCGATTCTCACCGGACTTAGTTCGTAAAATCGTGAGGTTTCTTCACCAATCTCCAACAATTTATTTAATTATGATTTTTGTCTCATCCATGTGTGAGTAGTTTTATTGTTGGGTTTAAAGGGATCATCAAAAGGGGATTCAATGTTCGATAAGGATTTCACTTGGTAAAACCCTAGCCGATTTCTAGAGCTCTTTCTTATGGATTGTTGTTAATGCGTGAATCTAGCGTTATGAACTAGAGGCTGATTCTAGGTGTTTAGAACTACGAGAGTGCTGAATCTAAACATCCGAAAAGTTCATCCATAAGAGCGTGCGCGTCGTAAGATTTCGAAAGTATACTTACGGAGTGCCGTGAACATATGAACCAGTAGGCTCATCACAATCTTCCGCACGACCAGAGACGAAAGCTACTGGTCGAGTGTATAGATTGTTGGTGCGTAGGTTGTACGAGAGTAGACTACGCCATTTTCCAGTTCAGTTCGTGGAGTTGAAATCTAGAAAACCGGTTACTAAAAAGAGAGCTAGGAGCCGCGTGATTGAATCGAGCATACCCTGAGATATCCCTCTCGACCCAGCAACGTTTTAGCATAGTTATAAACGTTTTTCTTATTGTTAGTTAGCAATTAGATTCTCTTAGTTTAGGATAGCTATCGATTTTCTTAGTTTAGGATTAGAAGAAATTTTCCTTTTTTCGTTCTTTACAATTCTTGTGACAAAAACCCCTATATATAAAGCATATATTTGTTCTAGGTTTATTTACTACACAGTGTCTAAGGTCTCATAAAAACAGCTTCTCTCCATGTGGATCGATACCCTAAGAACTACAATCGCACATGTGCCTTTGCAGAGCTTTCGGTTTTATAAATTTAAAACCCTGAGAGTCCCGGAGAACAATCCGGACGCATCATTAACGCTTATGGATAAACAAAAGAAGGTGTAAGCCGATAGCAAGAGAAAAGGGAAGCAAAGAGGCAAATGTATTTGATGAGTCAGTCATCATCTGATTCATAATCAGCTTCGGACTCCGATTCTGATGAAGACAGAAGCAGTCTAAAGAAAAACGTCGTTGAATTGGTTTTAGATAAATCGAAAATGGATGGATTTTTTTGCTTTATGCGAGTGAATCATTTTGAGCTGCATGAAGAAATTCACTGTGAATAAAGAAAAAGAAGAAACTCACTACCTCTTCCATCTTTCTTCTTCTTTTTCTCAATTTCAACTTTTCTTTTATTTTAGCAGCCATTTATGGTTTTGTGTCTTGTAACAATCTGATGGATTTGAGAACCCCCTTACTTTTCACTTTTCAGAGCTCTTGAATAAAGTTGTAAACCCACAAGAAAATTTCAAAACACCAGAATTATACAAATACTAGTAAAGTCAAGGGCTTGTATTTTTGTAAATATCCATAAATTATGCATCGTACTTACGTTTGCATAGTCTCCATTCCTCGCAGACTTACCTTTCTTTACTTTTTATTTTGCCTTTTATAATCTCTGTGGTTATCTACACTGCAAAGCTCATATTGCGCTCAAGGTGGAAAAACTGCATATAGCCGCGTTGTTTCTCACTCTATTGCTCAACATCTCGATTTTTTTTCTCCACTTCTATTGCATATAGCCACTTGTCGGATAGGAATTCCCTAGAGTTGTAAGTTAGGAACATAACAGTTTCTTTGCATCCATTTCGTTCAGTCCAGAGTTAGGAGATATAATAGTATATATTCTCTGACAACTTGAACCAATTAGGATCGGTAGATAAAATTAACATGCGTCTTAATTTCCTAATAGTGACTTAGTTAGACACATTCTTCACTTCTATCTTCCGAGAAAACAAGTGAAGATCTCTGAGTATGTTGCGGAACGTGCATGATGCCTTGCAGCATAAGCAACCAAAATGTAGTTGGCTTGTTCATAAGGCATTTCGCCACGAAACCGATACCTAAGATGAAACTGATCGAGCTGAACACGCCACCATAGCAAACCCAGACGATCACTCGAGTGAACTTTGATATTTTGAAGGAGCACGGACCTCTCACCATTGCTGAAACTTGGGATCGTGACAAGGTACTCTTTACTGTACAAGATGCTTATACAGTTCCTTTGTCAGAGGTTTTGGATTGACTTTTGTTAGAGGTGGGTTGTGCACCTTCACGAAACCCGACCCGAACCAAGATCGGTCCATTTACCGATTTAAAAGCCCACGAAGCCCGACTAAACAATGTCAGCATGGAGCTCCGAGAAAAAAAAATGAATATCTCCGAGAAAAAAAATGATAATATCGCCCTAGAGAAAAATGAAATCATCCATATTAATCCTAAAGAGAAAAGAAAATCGACCACCGACTATCAAATATTCCCTCCATTCCATTAAGATGGAAGTTTTCAGTTTTTTATTTGTTTCATAAAGATAGAAGTTTTATGTTTTCAATGTAAAAATTTAGTTAATTTACATATTTTACCCTTACTAATTAAAAATAATTACAGTATATAAAATAAATTTTATCAATTTGTTTTTGAAATTTTTGCTTTTAGTACTTCTACGTGAAGTCTTCCTCTTCACATTAATAACGATGCCAAGGTCAGTTAATGCTACGCTCCTTGCTCTTATTCCGAAAAGATTGGATGGATCATGTCTTACCATGAGATATTATAGACCCCTGGCTTGCTATAACATATCCTACAAGGTCATCTCAAAGATTCTTGCAAACCGTTTAAAGCAAACGCTTCCTCACTTCATAGAACCGAACCAGAGTGCTTTCATAAGAGGCCGGCTGCTATTGGAAAACGTTTTGCTGGGTACTGAACTAGTGAAGGACTATCAGAAAGAATCAATTACGCCCCGTAGTGCTATCAAGTTTGATATCTCAAAAGCGTTTGACACGGTTCAATGGAAGTTCATTGTGAGTATATTTCGAGCCTTGGGATTTCCGGATTTGTTTACTAACTGGATTTATCAGTGCATATCAACAGCCTCCTTCTCAGTTTTGGTGAATGGAGAACTAGAGGGATACTTCTCGAGTAGTAGAGGCATTAGGCAAGGATGCTCTCTATCCCCTTACTTGTTTGTAATGGTGCAAAATATTCTTTCGCGCCTCCTAAACAAAGCGGGAGCGATTGGAAAAATAGGAGCCCACCCGAGGTGTAACCAAGTAAGAATAACTCATTTGAGCTTTGCCGATGATATTCTTGTCTTCACAAATGGATCAGCTGGATCTCTTCGGGAAACCTTTAAAGTTTTTGATGAATTTGCTAGAATGTCGGGGCTCCGTATCAACACTTCAAAATCTGCTCTATTTGTTGGAGGTAGAGATCGAAATGGTATATATGCCGCAGCTGCGGAGCTGGGGTTACCGATTCAAAACTTACCAATTCGTTACTTGGGTTTACCGCTCACCACAAAGTCAATGACAAAAAATGACTATGCTCCTCTAGTTGACAGGATCCGTTCTAGACTGTTGTCGTGGACGAGTAAACATCTCTCATATGCGGGACGTCTCCAACTAATTGCTTCTGTTATCTCGAGTATCTCAAATTTTTGGTGCTCCGTATTTCGCTTGCCATCTACTTGCTTTGATGAAATTGAAAAGTTGTGCTGTGCTTTCCTATGGTCAGGTAACCCGAATAGAAGTACTGGTGCAAAAGTTTCTTGGTGCGAGCTATGTAAGCCAAAGGCAGAGGGAGGCTTGGGAATTAGACGGTTGCGTGACGTATCGAAAGTTTTCTCGTTGAGTTTGATTTGGAGATTATTCACTCTATCAGGATCTCTTTGGGTAGCATGGACAAAACAAAACTTAATGAGGAATGTGACCTACTGGACAGCACCATACACAAATTTGGGCTCATGGATATGGCAAAAAATTCTAAAACAAAGGGTCTTAGCGGCATCGTTTATTCAAGCTATTGTTCATGATGGGAAGACTGTGTCTTTTTGGCATGACATATGGCTTCCCTTGGGTCGCATTATTGATGTCACCGGACCTGTGGGTCCTCGTCTCTTTGGAATACCAATCTCCGCTACTGTCAAAGAAGCTACTGGACCGAACGGATGGAGCATCAGGCGTACAAGACTACAACACCTTAAGCCGCTTATTGATCAACTTCTCGCTCAGCCTATACCAAATGATGACAACGGAGCTGACTACTACCTTTGGCGTCATCAACATGGCAACTACAAAGAGGTATTCTCGATCTACCAAACTTGGGATCAAATCCGCTCGGTTCATATGCAGGTTCCTTGGAAAAATCTAGTGTGGTTCAACCATGGAATCCCTCGATGCGGTTTTATTACCTGGTTAGCTGTCCACAACAGACTAACCACAGGAGATAGAATGCGAATGTGGGGAGGTACTCAGGCTTGTGTGTTGTGTGGCGAACCTAACGAAACGCGGGATCACCTTTTCTTTGCATGTCCATATTCCTTTACGGTGTGGTGTGCTATGGCTGGAAAATTGCTTAACCACCAACAAAACCCAGATTGGACACTGACGCTTCAACAGCTTATTGCTTTCAAGGGAAATCGGAATCTTAAAATACTATGCCGTTTAGTATTTCAGGTGACGATTTACTCAATATGGAGAGAACGAAACTCTCGAATTCATCAGAGGGGTCACATCTCGGTCAACCATCTCATTCGACTCATTGATAAGCTAATGCGAAACAGGATCTCGTCTTTAGATTATGCAACTAATCAACGTCTTCGAAACCTGCTACAACTATGGTTTGAAATTTCTCCACAAAACCCGTTTTCAAGTTGATCGATGTTCCACCTGTTTTTGGTTTTTCAACTTCTTTTTGTTTGTTTAAAGGTCTTGTTTTTGTATCATAATCTTTGTACATTTTTTAGTAATGATCAATAAATTAAACATTTCATAAAAAAAAAAAAAAAATAACGATGCGTTTTCAAGTCAACGTTAACTTTTTCATTTCTAAGTCATTTATCTACAATTATGAGTAGATGTGTATATCATCTCTTCTTCTTCGTAATGTGTATGATATGCAAAAAGAGAGGGAAACAAAATATGATTAATTGAATAAAATCAATAGACTAAATGTTTATTAAAAAAAAAAAAGAACACCAAGCAAACCTTCCAATGACAACAACGACAGTTTATTAAGAAATCAAGTAGCTAAAGAATTCATCACATCTTGCACCAAAGCAGGATCACAAGCAATTTGTATAGGTAAACGACCTTCTCTTTCCATTGTGCCTTTCTTCAAATATGGGATTTTATATTTATTTGAGTTTCTGACTTTCATGATCTTTTTCTTCAAATGTGGGATTTTATATTTATTTTTTTCTCCACTTCTATTATCTTGTCGGATAGGAATTGACACAAATATATAAATATCTATGTATATACAATAAAATTTAAACAATGATATCTAATTTGTTGCATATAATATTGTATTTGTGTTATTTAAATGATTTAACATACTGAACTAGAATTTTTTATTTCATTGATTTGCATAAGTATCACTGTTTATTTTTAATATATACAGCTTATTAGAACGTATAACTAGATGAACTCCAGTTTGAAAAATAGTTAGACAATAGAAAATTTTATAATAAACAAAAAAATATAGAATAAGAAAAAAATAACACAATGTATTATCATAAATAAAAAATATTGGTAAAACTTTTACCGTAAAAGAAACTATGAAAAGGATATGAGATATGATATATATTAGGGAACAAGAAGATATGAAAGACAATAAAAAAGAAAATAAATAAATCTCTATAATATTATTTAAGAAGACATTTTTGAAAATGAACTTTCTTTTGTAAACTATTAATTACAAAAAAAAAAATATAATTGAAATAGGAAATAATATAATTGACTTTTAAAATTATTGTTAAGAATATGAAAAGTATTTATCTTCCATTAAAGAGGTTATTTACTATTTAGTTTCTTAATTATTATGATAATATTTTTCACTATAATTATTATAAAATATTTTACTAATTTTATAAAAAACTAGACATGAGAAAATTGATTTTTTTAAAGAGTTTGTGCACAGACCACAAAAATCATAGTCATTAAGCGGTGCATACTAGAATTATGTTTTCAACATTATAAGTTTTTACGGGTTAGCCCGAATAATATTTTAGTTTATTGCAAAATGAGTTAAGTAGTCAGGTTAGTCCATGTTGATAGTTCTATCTATAATCATTAGTTATACATATTTTAAAATTCAGATAAAAACAATTTTTATAAAAAATTCAGAACAATTTTTAAACAAAAATTATCCTGCGCTATATAGTTAGCGCGAGTTGAATCCTAGTAAACGTTTTCAAAAGATGTTCAATATGAAAATCAATAGTTTAATTGGCTTAGTTATATATTTTTTTTTTAAACTGAAACTGAGAGACGGAGGTGTCGAACTGGGGGCAATTACCAGAAAACCCAACAAATTTTTCAGGCATTTTATACTCATCTTAATATTGAGAAATTAACTAGAATAACATATATAAATTGGGTAAGGACTAGACTAACATAGAATAACTAGAAGGAAAAAAACATGTTTTTTGCCCATTATATCATTATTTGCTTTTGTTAGGAAAAACGTTATTACGAAACTGCCATTACTAAATTATTTCCACGTAAGCTAAGGTTTGACTTATTTACAAAAATGCTACCGCGTTTTTCAGAATAAGTCTGCGGACCTTTGTTGCAGACTTAATAAATCGACAAATCTGCGCAAACTTGTTATGCAGACTTGTTATGCAGACTTAATATGCAGATTTATTTTTCAATATTGCAGACTTATTAAGTCTGCGCACATCTGCAGACTTATTATGCGTGTTGCAGACTTTTCGGCGCAGACTTAATAAGTCTGTGCAGACTTATTTTGATTGCAGACTTATTACGCAGATTTATTCCCTTTGTCGCAGACTTAAGTTCATTTGCAGACTTATTATGCAGACTTATAAAAAATCTCCAACTGTTTGTTGCAGACTTAAATGCTTTGTTGCAGATTTTTGGAAAATCTGCGACAAAAAGACTAAGTCTGCGACACTTAAAAGGTCTTACTGAAATAACACCGCTTGTCGCAGATTTTATGCTCAACGTCGCAGACTTATTTGTAAATTGCTTATGTGGCATTAAAAACTGCAGACTTATTAGACTTTGTTGCAGACTTGTTTTCTGACTAGAATAACACTTTGTTTGTCGCAGACTTGTTATGTGTTGCAGACTTATTTCGAACTTCGAGATGTCCCTAATAAGTAACAAATTTACGAAAATGCCATTGCACCATTAAGGTTATGTGCGGCCGCCGTCAACCTTTTCTGCAACCCAAAAAATTTCTTCATCGTCGCCGTTCTCCATCGTCGTCGCCAATCCCGTTCTCCGTGGCGATCATGTTGCAAATTATATTGTTGTTTTTCCTTTGTCATTTGTCGCAGACATATTTGTTTTGTTGCATTTTTGTTTTCCTTTGTCGCAGACTTATTATGTGTTGCAGTTTTGTTTTCCTTTGTCGTACACTTATATGTTTTGTTTTCTCTTTGTCATTTGTCGCAGATTTATTTGTTTGTCGCAGACTTATTTGTTTGTCGCAGACTTATTTGTTCTCCGCTACTTAACCATTTCAGAGCTTGTCTTTTCATCTATCCCCAGCGCAGCAAGACCTTATATTTCTATTTTCATGGATTGTTTTTTTTTCTCCGAGCTATGTGAATTTATAGATGGGATTTGATCAAATTTATCAAATTAGGGGAATTAGAGCCATGTCTTGGAAAGGTACTTAGGTTAATCAAAAATGCACTTGGAACTAACGAAAATGTGATTTTATTTCAATGTTTAAAAGTAGAACTAACGAAAATGTGATTTTATTTCAATGTTTAAAAGTGGAACTAACGAAAATGTGATTTTATTTCAATGTCTGCAACAAAGGAAACAAGTGTGCGACAAATGAAACATGTCTGCAACAAATAAAACAAGTCTGCAACAAATGAAACAAGTCTGCGATAAACAAATCTGCAACAATAACAACAAAGACTGCAACAAATAAAACAAGTCTGCGATAAATGAAACAAGTCTGCAACAAGTCTGCGACAAATGAAACAAGTCTGCAACAATAACAACAAAGGAAACAAGTCAGCAACAAAGGAAATAAGTATGCGACATACACAATAAGTCTGTGACATACACAATAAGTCTGCGACAAATGAAACAAGTCAGCAACAAATAAAACAAGTCTGCAACAAATGAAACAAGTCTGCGACAAAAAAATCTGCAACAATAACAACAAAGTCTGCAACAAATGAAATAAGTCTGCAACAAATGAAACAAGTCTGCAACAATAACAACAAAGGAAATAAGTCAGCAACAAAGGAGATAAGTCTGCGACATACACAATAAGTTTGCGACATACACAATAAGTCTGCGACTTATTTGTTTGCCGCAGACTTATTTGTTTGTCGCAGATTTATTTGCTTGTCGCATACTTATTTGTCTCGTGACCTGTTCATGTTCGTATGCAAAAACCAAATCTGGGTTTAACAAGATGAACATGCTCAGAAAATGAAATGCTAAAAACCTTTGGTTAAAGTCACGGTTCACCATTCAAGCGAGAACGCAACCTAGATCGAAAAGTTAAACTTGAGGTTACATCTCTTGGTGGAATCAATCCACGCGGAGGCTAGGGTTCGGCGCGGCGGCGGGTTCTGGCGGCTAGGGCAGAGAAGAGACAAATGAAACAAGTCAGCAACAAATAAAACAAGTTTGCAACAAATGAAACAAGTCTGCGACAAAAAAATCTGCAACAAAAACAACAAAGTCTACAACAAATGAAACAAGTCTGCGACAAATGAAACAAGTATGCGACAAATGAAACAAGTCTGCAACAAATGAAACAAATCTGCAACAATAACAACAAAGGAAACAAGTCAGCAACAAAGGAAATAAGTCTGCGACATACACAATAAGTCTGCGACTTATTTGTTTGCCGCATACTTATTTGTTTGTCGCAAATTTATTTGCTTGTCACAGACTTATTTGTCTCGTGACCTGTTCATGTTCGTCTACATAAACCAAATCTGGGTTTTACAAGATGAATCTGCTCAGAAAATGAAATGCTAAAAACCTTTGGTTAAAGTCACGATTCAACATTCAAGCGAGAACACAACCTAGATCGAAAGGTTAAAGGCTTGCGGTTACCTCTCTTGGTGGAATCAATCCACGCGGAGGCTAGGGTTCGGCGCGGTGGATTTTGACGGCTAGGATGGTGCTGCGGCGGCTACGGGTCAGGACAGAGAAGGCGAGAATCGAGCTTGACGGCGACTGAGACATGAGGTGAGGCGAGGCGAGGCGAGATTTTTTTTTTTTTTTTTTCGTCTGAATAGATTTAAGGGAGAGAAGAGAGATTTTTTTGAGTTTTATATTTATATATATATTTTTTTTTAAAAAAATCAAAATGGCATTTGTGTAAATAAGTGATTGAAAATCGGTTTTCTGTCTTTTAACAAAAAAATTGTGTTATTCTAGTCAACTCAGCTCTGACGGTGTTATTCTAGTAATTACATAAAAGATTAGTGTTATTATGAGCAATTTTCTCCTTAATATTTATCAAATCTACCGGGGGCACGCGACCCCTTCCCCCTAGATCCGCCCCTGGCTACTCATTTTTTTGCTATTATATTTCAAAAAAAAAAAACTGAAGTGTTTTTACCTTCTTTTAGTGAGAATGAATAAAATATATTTATTTATTAAATATTTGATTTAAATATATATCAAGAATTACAAATTGATAGTAAAAATTTAGTATGACATTGCATAATAATCAAAGAAAACTTTATAGTAGAGTTTCTAAAAGCTAGAAATTGGTATATTTTCTTCTTTAAAGTTCAAAAGTAAAATTAGTTTATCATTATGTAATACTCAGATGTAAATATCTCTATATTATTATTTTTTAAGTTATTACATATGTCATTACAAAATGTGGTATTTTTAAAAAGAATAATACCACTAACTAGCAACCAATAATCTGAAAATTAGTTTGATCAAATCTGTACTGTTTATCGATACTATTTACCTAAAAAAAACAATAAACCCTTAGCTATTTTTCTCTCCTAATCACCTTCACCTTCTTCTTCTTTCTTTTTCTTATTCCTTTTGTTCTTCTTTTTTCTTATTTACGATAGTCGAAGATAGTGACGATGGAGGGTGGTGACAGTGTTCATGACAGCGACTGTGTCGTAAACGGTGGTGCTGATGGTGATGGTGACGGCGACGGTGATGATGGCGACGGTGATGCTAGTGGTGACAGATGGTGTCGGTGATGGTAGTGGAGAGCGGTGATGGTGTCGGAAACAACGACGGCGTCGGCGAAGGTGGTGGTGACGATGATAATGTTGGCGACGGTGGTGGAGGGTGGTGATTGGCGAATAATTGTATTAATGAGGTTATCCACAAATATTATCCGGATTTTTACTATGTTAGCACGTCATAAATATCATATATTATTGTTAGCATGTTACAAGCGTCGGATATTATTGTTAGCACCGTTAACATACTATATGATAAGTGGGGTAAAACGATAAACATAAACTTATTGCAATAACATATTAATTAGCATGTTAACCAAATAGTTATCCACTAAAAACCACATACTGTTTTATGGTATCCACAAATATTATCCGGATATTTACTATGTAGCACATTATAAATATCAGAAATTATTGTTAGCACATTATATGTATCATATATTATTCTTAGCACGTTAACTAACTATATGATAATTGGGTTAACTCAAGAAACATAAACTTATTGCGATAATATATTAATTATCATGTTAACCAAATAGTTATCCATTAATAACTCAATGCTAGACTCAACTTTTCCTTGCGCTGGATCTAGGAGTATTTTTGTCCGATTTTTTGAACAGTATGAAGAGAGAACTAATTTTCAATTATTGGTTGCTAGTTTATTAAATTTTCAATCAACCATTGATATTTACTAAATTCACTCTTTTAAAAATTAATAATCTCAAAATACTACTTTTGTATTACTTTTTTTCAAAAATACAATGAGAAGTTAGCCATTTTTAAAAATACCACTAAGTTAAATGGCAATTGACCATATTACCCTTAATTGAAGGGGAATGAAAGAGGGAGAAAAAAAAACTTGATCGGGAAAAAAACATAAACCCTATTTTTGATCGCAATTTTTCACCAATGGGACCTTTGAATTGGTCCTTCTCAACCATTCAGATCGGAGAATCGATCCTTCTCAAGCAGTTAGATCAGAGAATCGCTCCTTGTCAAGCAGTAAGATCGAGATATTTTTGTATCTCGAGGTTTCAATTTTTCAAAGCATGTTATCGAGCTCATTTTGCTTGGATCTTTGATATTTCTGGTGATTTTCGTTTTAAAATTCAAAGTTTCAGCCATATTTTTCACAATGGGGTTGTTAACCAAGAGTTTGTGTTCAAACCAAGAGTACGTGTAGAGTTTCGTCGTCGATAGTATTACTTTTGAGGAGAAGGTATAAGTTTAAAACTGTATTTACAAGATCTTATAAAGGTGTTAATTTCACTTATTTCATGGTCTCTGTTCATGAGTTGTTTAGTTGGATATTAGGTCGAGTTGTTTAGTTGGGTATAGGAAACATGAAGCTAGGAAATCATGAGATTGTTGTCCTGAATATGATTCTGGATAGACCAATTGTGTTTTGATCAACAATTCATGTGTTATCCTTAGCATATCTACTAATTTCTAAGCATTTTTAAAACAAAGTTGTTATCCTTAGCAACTACTAGTTTATTTACAAGACCTTTTAAAAGTCATAATTTCTCTTATTGCATGGTCTTGGTTAATGAGTATTGCATCACAAATAGGGAAATTCAGATATTAGGTCGAGTTGTTTAGTTAGGTATCCGGAAACATGAAGAAGAGAAATCATGAGATTGTTGTTCTGAATATGATTGTGGGTAGACCGATTGTGTTTTGATCAATTGTTCATGTGTTATCCTTAGCATATCTACTAATTTATAAGGGTTTTTAAAACAAAGCTTTTATTAGGTTGAATTGTTTAGTTGGGTACTAGGAAACAAGAAGAGGGGAAATCATGAGATTGTTGTGTTATGAATATGATTTAGGACGATTGTGTTTTGATCAACTGATATGTGTTATTCTTAGCATATCTACTAATTTGCAAGGATTTTTAAAACTAATCAGTTTACAAACCTTTAAAAAGATGATGCAATTTTGCGGAAAAACCCAGCGATGCGGCACTCTAAGAGCGGTAGATCGGATAATCCTCGCCTCCTTGGGATCGTGAAGTAAAGATTCTAAGGTATATCAAACCCTAGGCCCAAAACTTACTTAAGACGATTCAAAGAACAAGGCGGGGGAACCTTGATTAATAAACTCGCGGAGCAAGATCTTAAGGTATATAAAACCTTAATCCCAAACTAATGACGAATCTACCAACTCGGGGAAGTGAATGGCAGCGTCAAGTGTGATGAAGAACACTTGATATACCAAAAGATGACTTGGGTAAACCCACCAAGTAATCGAAAGTTCACAAGGAACAAATGAGAAAAGCTCTCAAAGAAAAGAAGTTTTATAAAAGTTGGATGTTATTTCTCAAATGAGTTGCATTGCTTAAATAGACTAGAGATGTGCTAAAAACAAAGCAATCTCGAATTGTACACTTAGACTAGAATTAAAACAAATGTAGAATGACTCTTAGACTACTTTGACTTGTCCCTTGATCTTCATGGTCGAATTCCTTGCTGGGCTTGAGTCCTCTCTTCACTTTGGGCTTAGTAGAAATGTATCATGGATGCCAAACATAAATTTGATAGCCTCCAAACCAACTGGGCCTAGAAATCTCTAAGTATTGCACCAGGTCGACCCATTTAGGAAAATGGGGAGTATCTTTATGATCCGTGGTCCATTTCTTCTGATTTTGGGCTTGTTGGAACCCTAAAAAGATCCATTAAGATTCTCCAATTGGTTTTGTATCGATATTGTACCTTAGTTGGGCTGTGCAACCTAATCTTTGGCTCAGTCGTGCAATAGGGCCTGAAGCAGATCCATCGGTTTGTAAAATCCATAACTTTCACGTCTGAACCGGTTTTGATGTGAATCAAATTCTCATGGCTTCTCTGATGAATCCAGATTCCAGAATAAATTTTTTCATAGCTTGGTTCCTTCTGGTTTGGTCGGAAACCTCCAATGAAGGAACGTATGTCCGAATCGCGTAAGCTGGGAATCACCTGTCTTGAAAGTTGAATAATTTCTT
Organism: Eutrema heterophyllum; assembly: GCA_002933915.1. Taxonomy (NCBI): domain Eukaryota; kingdom Viridiplantae; phylum Streptophyta; class Magnoliopsida; order Brassicales; family Brassicaceae; genus Eutrema; species Eutrema heterophyllum. The sequence goes on along the minus strand of PKMM01023027.1, from coordinate 147,586 downwards.
TACCTGAACTTGGATTAGACTCATTCCACTTTTAGAGTGCTCTAGATGAGGTGAGAATGTAGTCCAAGTGGTTGTTGGGATGGACCAATTGATCATGGACTTCGTTTGTATTGCATAAGACTCATGGTTCTTCTCGGGTGATTCCATGATCGCATCATACCCCTCCTCTTGAAAAATTTTTGTCCTCAAAACTGTACGGTCTTGGGTTGTGAAGCGTTGAGTTGAGTCTGGCTTCTTCTCCTTGATCAGCATGGAATATATGACTCCATGATTTTCCTCAAACGCTTTGGTGCATGGTTCCTTCGGTTTAGCTTTTTCAAGGCTTCGGTCGGGTTTAAGTGTTGGAATCGCCTTGGGTTGATTTGTTGAGTACGCTTTTAAAAGGTTCTATAGCCTTTGTAAATCTGATCTAAAATTGGATGCTATGGTTTCAACAGTTGGTCGAGAAGAATGTTCTCTTCTTCTCCGAATGGGCTTTTGGTTATCTCCGTTGTTAGCATGATCTTTGCGGTTCATCAAACCAAAAGACATATTGAACACTTATAAACGAAGAAACAACCAGACTTCTTTGATCCTAGCCTTTTCGATATATATTTTTTTTTTGATTGATTCTTTTTTTTGTTTTTGGCTTTTTTTTTTTCTTTTGGATCTTTTTTTTGTACTGGTTACGAAAATTACAAACTAAGAATAGATAGAAAAGAAAGAAGATGAACGGATAGAAAAGATGGTGATTTAGAATATGAAGAGATGAGAAGATGGATAGATATTACCGGATCCTTAAGAATGGGCTCAAATACCACTTGATGTAATTTTGCGGAAGAACCCAGCGATGCGGCACTCTAAGGGCGGTAGATCGAATAATCCTCGAATCCTTGGGATTGGGAAGTAAAGATTCTACGGTATATCAAACCCTAGGCCCAAAACTTACTTAAGACGATTCAAAGAACACGGCGGGGGACCCTTTATTAATAAACTCGCGGAGCAAAATCTTAAGGTATATAAAACCTTAACACCAAAACTCACTTATGACGAATCTACCAACTCGGGCAAGTGAATGGCAGCGTCAAGTGTGATGAAGAACACTTGATATATGATATGCTTAAATTAATACCCTATAAGTACTAAAGCAGTTGTTGTAGTATATGTAGGGGTCGAACACAAGAACTCTAGATATCACGCAATAGATTATGTAGTTTCAAATTAAGCTAAACCAAACAATGAAATTAAATGCAAGTACGTAAAGTAAACAAGTTGTAAGTCGATTGGAAAAGAGATAGGCTCAGGGTATTTCTCAGGAATTCAATGAATGCAGATAAACTAACTAACATGATTCAGATTTAGCGCGGTTCTTGAACTCAAATCACTAAGGTATAGCTAACCAACTCTCGTTGCGAAAACTATCTAAGTCTAAATCCTAGAATTCTAAATCTCTTTGCGAATCCTAAAGTCTAAACAAGCTTTTAGTTCAGGTTTGATATGTTCACAAAACAACTAAACCAAATCTCTTTGCGAATAGTTATTTTGCTCACCCTAAGTTCTGTCAGGTAATTAATCGCACTCTCGTGCCTAACCAATTATCCTAAGATCTAAGTTCTAGATTCGTCAACCTAGAATTAGCTATGAGAACAACCTAAGGCGAAGAACTAATTCATATGGTGAATCCTAATCATTCAATTAACCTAACATTCAGAGAAAACCCTTATGAGAACCCTTAACCTAACAAGAGAACTACTCAGACATGGAGATTGAAACAAGCAACATGATTGAATAGATCATCAAAGAAATCAATAAGAAATAGGAGTTCAGAGTTATCTCTCCAAAAACCAGAATAGAATCAAGCGTAATTGAGTGTTGAAAGAACTCTCCTGCCAAAGTGGCTCAAAAACCTAACTTAAACTCCTAAAACACGTTCTGGGCTAAATTGTAAATAATAAAGTCTTCTAGGCAATTTTGCAATTCTTCAACTCTTCATTAAAGTCGCGTTTCGTGTTTTGCTGCAGTGAGTATCGACCGATACCAAGGTAGTGTCAATCGATACCGAGGCTTCAAATCGGGTACTCAGCTACACGAACTTCTGTTTTGCTCCAAAATGCACCAAAAAGCTCCAATATCTCCAATTATGCTCCAGACATGCTAAAACCTGTAAAAGACTCTAAAATACTACAAAATAGTAGAAATACTCTATTAAACGGACTTATATCATGGCTTAAAATGGGTAAAAACCATGATATATCAATATACCGAAAGATGACTTGGGTAAACCCACCAAGTAATCGAAAGTTCACAAGGAACAAATGAGAAAAGCTCTCAAAGAAAAGAAGTTTTATAAAAGTTGGATGTTATTTCTCAAATGAGTTGCATTGCTTAAATAGACTAGAGATGTGCTAAAAACAAAGCAATCTCGAAATTGTACACTTAGACTAGAATTAAAACAAATGTAGAATGACTCTTAGACTACTTTGACTCTTTGACTTGCCCCTTGATCTTCATGGTCGAACTCTTTGCTGGGCTTGAGTCTTCTCTTCACTTTGGGCTTAGTAGAAATGTATCATGGATGCCAAACATAAGTTTGATAGCCTCCAAACCAACTGGGCCTAGAAATCTCCAAGTATTGCACCAGGTAGACCCATTTAGGAAAATGGGGAGTATCTTTTTGATATGTTGTCCATTTCTTCTGATCTTGGGCTTGTTGGAACCCTAAGAAATCCATTAAGATTCTCCAATTGGTTTTGTCTCGAGATTGTACCTGAGTTGGGCTGTGCAACCCAATCTTTGGCTCAGTCGCGCAATAGGGACTGAAGCAGATCCATCGTTTTGTAAAATCCATAACTTTCACGTCTGAACCGGTTTTGATGTGAATCAAATTCTCACGGCTTCTCTGATGAATACAGATTCCAGAATAAATTTTTTCATAGCTTGGTTCCTTCTGGTTTGGTCGGAAACCTCCAATGAAGGCACGTATGTCCGAATCGCGTAAGCTAGGAATCACCTGTCTTGAAAGTTGAATAACTTCTTTACCTGAACTTGGATTGGACTCATTCCACTTTTAGAGTGCTCTAGATGAGGTGAGAATGTAGTCCAAGTGGTCGTTGGGATGGACCAGTTGATCATGGACTTTGTTTGTATTGGACAAGACTCATGGTTCTTCTCGGGTGATTCCATGATCGCATCAAAAGAGCTTACTATTTTTTTAAAAATTTTACATATATGGACAACAATGATTTCTACGCAACATACAAATTATAAGGTAGGATCTATGTACAAGGAACTGAACCAGATGCTTTATCGGGCATCATGCAACATTATAACCTATCATTGGTAGATAAAGTGTCAAGTTTTTTGAAGGATTATGAGTTTTATGTGATTGAAGGTTCCTTTGTTAGCCCTATAGTTAGACTTGCACGTAGAAAATATATATGGTTCTCTGGGAAGCTGTTTCAGAGAATATATTTTTAGGAAACATCACCTAGTATACATTTCTCTACTCCGAAGTTCAATCTTATTTCCCAGGACAGTCATGAAAACATGATAGATGAAGTCATCGGAGATAACAGCAGTAGAAAAGGAAAAGAAATGGTTGAGACAGACAATGAAAAAGTAATTTACAAAGCTTTATATATATATATATATATATAATCTGCAGCCTCTTATTTGTAAACTAATGCTAGGCGTCGGTTTTAATCAGGCTTTTGTTGAAGAAGTGCCAAATCCTCACGTTTCTAAAGATGGTGCATCAGATATTCAAAGTTCAATGAAACGGAAGAAGAGAGTTGCATAAAGAAGCAATGAAGTTGACTTTTCTTTTTGGCTTATTATTTACAAGGCTTTATAAAGAAAACAGATATGTAGTGTCTTATTTTTAAACTAATGTTAGGCATTTGTTGAAGAAGTGCCAAATCCCCAAGTTCCTCATTTGTGTATTCAATAAAGTACACTAAAAACCATCCCATTTTTGCTGCTTTCATTTTGTATAGGGACAAGCACTAAGGATTGACCTATGAAAAAAAAGTGGTGCTGCTTTCTTTTTAACTTTTCAATGAGTATGAACATCTTTGACTGTTTATTTTTTATAATCTTCTTCTGTTTTAACAGTCACGATATGGTATGCTGAAACACTGGTATTTTGTCTTGAAAACACGTATAAAACCTTTGATGAAGTTTGTTGTCTATTGTTTTTATTAGGTTTACAAGGTTTTGTAAATTGCAAACTAAATTGTTTTAAAAGGATTTATATGAGTTTATATAGTTTTGTATAGTTTCAAAAAGATTTATATGATTGTATATGACTTTGTATGGTTTTAAAAGTACCATATAAACTCAATTAAACACCCAAAAATCCAATAATGTCGTTTAGAGTGAGTTTTTACTTATATCTAATAGACAACTAAGTATATAACCAACTATAATATGAACGCTAACATTTGATTTGTAAACCATATTGGTAAACTGCTTTAAAGGGTTTATAAGAGGATTTATATGGTTTTCTACAGTTTTAAAATACTTTAAAAAAATCATATCAAATGATTTATATGGTTTAGTAGACTTTAAAAGGTTTTATATGAGTTTATATTAGCATTGGGCATGAAAACCGAACCCTAGGAATCCCATCCGAAGCGAACACGATACTAACAATGTACATCAAAAAGGTGACTGATACATGTGATTTCACTATTAAACAACTACCAAAGATTCCACATGTATGTTACCTTTTTCTAAACACTTATATAGTTCTTGATAAATTTTGCATATACATGTATTGCAATGTATATTTTTCTTTCAGGTAACAAACAAAATAACCTTTGCAAAAAGAGGGTTATAAATGTTGAAAGTCATAGAATGCTACGCCAACAAGATAAGTGACATGTCCATGCTTCGCGATGAAAACGTTGAACAATTGAAGATTAAGTTGGCGGTCAACATGTTCAATGAATTGTATGAAAAACCGAAGCCTAATGAAGGGAAGGAAAAGCTGAATGTGACCGTCTAGGAAGTCAATAAGAAACATCCAAAAGCCCAAGATTTAAAACTATTCGTCTTGATATTAGATCCCTTTTGTTTAATTTGTTGTCTTTTCTATTTCTAGATAAGAAAACTCTAGCATTTTTTCTTTGTTTCTTCTGGGTAATCAAACTCTTCTAATTCAGTAGCTCATAGACTTGCAAATTTTTTTGGACAAACCACTTTAAAAAGACACTATAAAAAGAAAATACTAATTCTAAGGTTTTATATTTAAATAATGATCAGTGCAGTTTAATTCAAATAAAATCATTATTATTAACATTAAGGTTGCTTTGGTAGAGTGGTTAAGGCAATTGCATATATTTATATGGTTTTAAAAGGTAATTGATACAGACTAATTGGTATCAGAATGTTTATAAAACCAAGTGAGGAGTTATTTGTATGGTTTTAAAAGTATTTAAAAGGTAATTGACACGAACTAATTGGTATTAGAAATTTTATAAAACTGAGTGGGAAGTTATTTGTATGGTTTTAAAAGGATTTATATGGTGTTAAAAGGTAATTGACACAGGCTAATTGGTATCAGAATGTTTATAACACTACAAGAAAACACACGCATTTCCGACGGCGTTTTCGACGGGTTCAAAACCGTCGGAAATTTCCGACGGAATACCGAGGGTTTATCGAGGGAATTCCGACGGATATATTCCGTTGGAAATTTCTCGGAATATCCCGACGGATGTAATTCCCTCGGAAACGGTCGGGAAATTCTGATGGATTTCCGAGGGAATATCGACGGACCAATATTCCCTCGGAAAATGGTCGGAAATTTCCGACCGATTATCAGCCGTCGGAAATCGGTGGGTAATTACCGACCGATTTCCGACGGATATATATATTTTGCTTTGTAAATACTTCTCCCCTTGTATATACGTTCCTTGCTTTGTTTGTAAGATATATATATACGTTTTCGCTGGATTCAGTTGTTTTATAAGAGTGCTTTGTAAACATTCCTTGCCTAGCTCTTTTAATTTTCACATGTTGTCCTTGTTCCCAAGTTGTTCCAATTTTTAATTCGTGTGTTTATATAGTGTCTCTTGTCTTTTGAAGATTCATGTATATAGTTGTAGAGAATTAACAAACAAACATTTATCTATAAATACTTCTCCCCTCATTCACAACATTCACAACAAACACAAAGCAAAAAAAATTACACAATGTCTTATTTTCGATCGTGGATGGACAAACCTCGGCGTGATCCATCGACGGGGGAATTGACGGATGAGTTTGCACAAGGTGTGGAGGAGTTCATGAACTTTGCATCAAATAATAGCATGACATCGGAATACGGTAATATGTATTGTCCTTGTACTAAATGTCGGAATCATAGATTAGTCTCTGTTAGGGAAGTAAGGAAGCATTTATATAGGAGTGGATTTATGCCTGGTTACAAGATTTGGTATACACACGGAGAAACTGATTCAATGGTGCAATGTTATGGTAATTATGGTAGCACATTGGATAGGTTTGGTAGTACTTCGGGTACTAGGTTAGAGGAACCAACCCCAGAAGTAGATGTAAACGAAAATTACACTCAGATGGTGAATGATGCGTTTCGTGAAAACATATCATCAGATCATGTAATTGAGGATGGTAACAGGATAGAAGAACCAAATTTAGAAGTGCAACAGTTTTATGATATGCTAGGTGCGTCTAAGCAGCCATTATACGAAGGATGTAGAGATGGAATATCGCCTCTATCAACTGCCAGTAGGTGGATGACTATAAAGATAGATTTCAACTTGGCCGAGGATTGTGTTGATGCGATAGCTGATTTTATGAAAGATATCTGGTCTTGGATTCAGAAGCTTCAGAAGCTTGTAGCTGGTCTTGGATTACCATATCAGATGATAGATGTGTGCATCGACAACTGTATGATCTACTGGAGAAAGGACGAAAACCGGTTGAAGTGTCGCTTTTGTCACAAACCTCGGTATCAGGATACAGGTGGCAGAGTACCTGTTCCACATAAACGGATGTGGTATTTGCCCCTAGCTGATAGGTTGAAGAGGTTATATCAATCCGAGCGCACGGCAGGGCCTATGAGATGGCATGCAGAACATAATTCAGATGGAGAGATTGTGCATCCCTCAGATGCAGAAGCATGGAAACATTTTCAAGAGGTTTATCCTAGTTTTGTGTGTGAGCCAAGGAACGTATACCTTGGGTTATCTACGGATGGATTCAACCCTTTTGGAAAGCATGGGAGGAAATATTCGTTGTGGCCAGTAATCATCACACCTTACAACTTGCCGCCAAATTTGTGCATGAAACGAGAGTTTTTGTTCCTCACGATCCTCGTCCCCGGTCCAGAGCATCCTAAGAGATCCCTTGATATTTTCTTGCAGCCATTAATTTATGAGTTGAGAATGTTGTGGAAAAATGGTGTTGAAGCGTTCGATGTTTCCCTGCAACAAAATTTTATGATGCGTGCGGTACTTATGTGGACCATAAGTGATTTCCCAGCATACGGTATGCTATCAGGATGGTCGACGCATGGAAGGTTAGCGTGTCCGTATTGTCAAGATAACACTGATGCTTTCCAATTGAAGAACGGACGTAAGACTTCTTGGTTCGATTGTCATCGACGATTTCTGCCGCATGATCATCCATATCGTCGGAGCACAACATTGTTTAGAAAGAACAAAAAAGTTCTTGATGGTCCACCTCCTGAGTTAGATGGAAATTATATTATGACTCAGTTGAGAGATTTTGGTGCTGATAAGACAGTTTCATGCGGGGGTAATGGGCATTATCCCGTAGACGGTTGTGGCGAGTACCACAATTGGCACAAGAAGAGTATTTTCTGGGATTTGCCATATTGGAAGGACCATTTGTTGCGCCATAATCTAGATGTGATGCACATTGAAAAGAACTTTTTCGACAACATCATGAACACTGTTCTAAATGTGCAAGGGAAGACAAAAGATAATTTGAAGGCCAGATTGGACTTGCCAGATATTTGTTCCCGTAAGGAGTTGCATGTAATGGCGAACGGGAAATCACTGCCCCCTGCTTTCCGGTTGGATGCAACTTCAAAGGAGGAGTTCTTCGATTGGATTAAGCACGGTGTCAAATTCCCAGACGGATACGCATCTAACCTTCGTAATTGCGTTGATAGTTCAGAAGGAAAGTTTTCTGGGATGAAAAGTCATGATTGTCATGTTGTCATGCAGCGCCTCCTTCCATTTGCATTTGCATATCTTCTTCCTAGAAACGTCCATGGAGCTATTGCAGGTACGTATATATACATTTACACTATATATTATGTACGTATGTTACCATATTTTTATTTGTCATTATACGTTACATAATTTTGTATGTCTACTATATATGCAGGGATCGCTGCTTTCTTCCGGGATCTATGCACGAGATCACTTACATCAGACGGTATCAGAAATTTGGCGGAAAACATACCGGTTCTCCTTTGCAACCTCGAGAAAATATTTCCTCCTGCCTTTTTTGATGTTATGGAACATCTTCCTATTCATCTCCCTAGAGAAGCAGCACTTGGTGGGCCGGTTCAATACCGATGGATGTACCCTTTTGAGCGGTATATGTTCCACTTAAAGAAGAAGGTGAAAAATCTAGCTAGAGTCGAGGGTTCTATTGTCGCGCAAAGCATTAATGAAGAAACTTCCAACTTTGCCGGCTACTACTTTCCAGCGCAAGTCCAAACAAAAAGTAGACGCCCGACACGGCATGATGATGGAGGGAAACCAACTAGTTATCATGTATATGTCCCCGATATATTTACTCAGATTGGACGAGTAAGTGGAAAAGGCAAGGATCGACGACTATTAGAGGACGAGCAAAGGCATTTGCATATGTATATTATGACAAATTGCGACGACGTTTTGGAATATGAGAGGTACCTAAAATTAAATTTTAAAATTTGTTAACAAAGTTTACTAATGTTATTTTCTAATGCATTTGTTCATACATAGGATGTTCATGTCCCAAATACGCGATTGTTATCCAAATTACACAGAGGATGAGCTTCTTGTCGTCAAGCAGAATGACTTCGCTCCTTGGTTGCAATATTATGTAAGTGTAAACCGATATATATATATATATGCTTTATAATTAAATTGTACTTCCTTATATAAATATTTTGTCGAATATTAATTGTCGAAATGCAATTTTTACATGTAGGTTGGTCAGATGACTGCTAGAGGTGAATCATTTCCGACGTGGTTAGTTGAGATGGTGAATGGACCCAAGTTTATTGCAAAGTCTTACCCGATGTATTGCACCCGAGGGTATGCTTTTAAGGCTCATCGGGAAGGAAGCTCAAAGACAACTAGTAATTCTGGTATATCGTCTCAAGCTGGAGAAGTTGTCTACTACGGTGTCCTTCGTGAAATATTGGAGGTCCATTATCCGGGAATGATCGATTTGAGGTTAATTGTGTTCTACTGCGATTGGTATAATCCAGTGGATGGTGTACGTCAGGACGCATTTGGTGTTACATCTGTCCACTCTCGACGGCGACTTCAGAAATACGATCCTTTCATTCTTGCTTCACAAGCGGATCAGGTTTCTTACATTCGTTTCCCACGGGTTACGAACAGGCATGACCCTTGGATTACTGTAATGTCGATACACCCAAGGGGAATAGTTTTTGGTGTTTCCGAGCACGAGCCTTTGCAGGAAAACGCAATTGGTAACTTAGCTTCGATCGAGCATTCTCTTGAAGTTGACCTCGTGGTTGATTTCACCATGGACATGGAGTACGAGGTATTTGAGGATTATGAGGAAGAGATCGGCGAATTTGACGAGGATTCCGATTCAGCAACGTCAGATTATTCATCATCGAGCTCAGAGTAATTAATTAAGTAATAAATTTTATTTATTTATGTATTATTTAATTTCACAAGTCATGTTATTTCGAGTCTTTTATTTCATTGAGTCTTATAATTATATAAGGTCCCTTTGATGAAATAAAAACCTATTTTCACTTTTTTATGATGCAATAACACATAGTTTACAATTTTGGGTTTTAGCCGGGGATTCATAAATTGTCCCGGCTAAAACCGGACATTCCCTCGGCTAAAACCGGACATTCCCTCGGCTAAAACTGAAAATGGATAGGGCCGTCGGAAATCCCTCGGAAATTTCCGAGGGATTTCCGACGGCTATATCCATTTTTCAGTTTTAGCCGAGACAGTTTACGATCCCCCGGCTAAAACCGGACATTTCCCTCGGCTAAAACTGAAAATGGATAGGGCCGTCGTAAATCCCTCGGAAATTCCCGAGGGATTTCCGACGGCTATATCCATTTTCAGTTTTAGCCTAGACAGTTTACGATTCCCCGGCTTATTTCCCTCGGCTAAAACTGAAAATGGATAGGGCCGTCGGAAATCCCTCGGAACTTTCCGAGGGATTTCCGACGGCTATATCCATTTTTCAGTTTTAGCCGAGACAGTTTACGATCCCCCGGCTAAAACCGGACATTTCCCTCGGCTAAAACTGAAAATGGATAGGGCCGTCGTAAATCCCTCGGAAATGTCCGAGGGATTAACGACGGCAATATCCATTTTCAGTTTTAGCCGAGACAGTTTACGATTCCCCGGCTTATTTCCCTCGGCTAAAACTGAAAATGGATAGGGCCGTCGGAAATCCCTCGGAATTTTCCGACGGATTTCCGACGGTTTAGGGTTTTAAACCTCGAATTTGCCGGATTTTTAAAATGTTAGGTCTTGGTAAGTGTAGAATTACCAAATTATACATATTTTTTGTTAAATGTTATAATGAATCAAACATTTTGAAGTTTTTAATCGAAACCCTAATAAGACTTGTAAGTATTCTTATATGTTCTATGTGTTTTTATGAATGCTTGAACTCGATCATCGATCAATTTTTACGAAGTCCAAAATAACTAGTTTTGTTTGGTTTTCAAAGCTTTTTCTGATTAGTATGTATCTATAATGGTTATTTCACGTTAAATTTTATGAAATTTTCGTATTTTAAACCCTAAACCCTAAAATCGTCGGAAATCCCTCGGAAATTTCCGAGGGATTTCCGACGGCCATTGATATTTTTCACCCGAAAAATGCTAAGTATATATCATCAAAATATCAACGTCCGTCGGAAATCCCTCGGAAATTTCCGACGGATTTCCGACGGACCGTGAAATTTACCCGCGAAAGTAAACCGCGAAACGAAAATTAATTGAAACCGAAGCGGTTAATTTAATTTGATTTCCGACGGATTCCCGAGGGAATGGGCCGTCGGAAATCTTTAATTATATCGACGCGATTCATCTTCTTCTTCCTCCTCTCCTCTCTCTCTTTCCGCGAATCTCTTCTTCTCTTCTCTCTCTCTGCGCGATTCTCCTCTCCTCTTTCCTCTCCTCTCTTCCTTTCCTCTCTCTCCTCTCCTCTCTTCCTTTCCTTTCCTCTCCTCCTTTCCTCTCCTCTCCTCTCTTCTTTCTTCTTCTTCTTTGCCTCGCCGATTGTCCTCGCCGGCGTGGTCCTCGCCGCTCGCCGCTCGTCCTCGCCGGAGCCTCCTCGCCGTCGCCGGAATCTTCCTCGCCGGATCTATGTAAGTTTTTTGATATTTTTTTTTTTAGTTGTTATAATTATATTTATGGAATTTTGATTTAGATTAGGTTGTAATGTATAAATTAGATTATGATTTAGATTAGGTTGTAATGTATAAATTAGATTAGGATGTTAGATTATGAATTTGTGGATTTGTAGATTTTAGATTAGATTTGTTAGAAATTTTTAGAATTATTAGATGTAATTAGATTATGTAGGTTGTTATATTTTCTTGAATTTGTGATTATATATATAAATATAAATTTTATAAAAAACGTTTTTGATAATATATGTATAAATATTAATTTGTAAAAACGTTTTTTATAATTAATATTTAACAAAAACGTTTTTGATAATATATGTATTAATATTAATTTATAAAAACGTTTTTGTAAATATATTTTTTATAAAAAATGTTTTTGATAATATATGTGTAAATATTTATTTGTAAAAACGTTTTTTATAATATATGTATTAATATTAATTTATAAAAACGTTTTTGTAAATATATTTTTTATAAAAAACGTTTTTGATAATATATGTATAAATATTAATTTATAAAAACGTTTTTTGTTAAATATTAATTATAAAAAACGTTTTATACATTAATATTTATAAATATATTTTTTATAAATCACGTTTTCAAAAATTCTATTTTTCAAATTTATATTTTAAAATTTATATTTTTAATGTTAATTTTATAAATGTATTTTTTTAAAAAAATATTTTGATTTTTAAGAAAAATATTTATGATTTGTAAGTTTTTTTTTAAATGATTCTGTTTTTATGTTTTTATTTTTGTAGGTCTTACAATCAATTCGATCAAGACCGTGCCGGCGGTTCGAGGCAACCGGGGCGGAGGAGCAATTCTGCTACTCATAGCCCGAGCACTAGACCGCATTCCGTGCCTCTTGCGCCGCCTATTCCGGACAGTGAGAGTGTAGCTCCTCCTCCGATCATGACTGTTGAGGAGCTAGTTCAACAACCAGGACGGGAATTACTCACAATTCTCGATCCGAAGCTCCGCATTCCGGGATCTACTTGGTAATATGTTTCTTTTCTTTCTAATTAATAATTGTTTTTTTTTTTAAATTACCGATTTTTATTTATCGTTTGTTTGTTTTTTATAGGTTTGGAATATCCGGGAATGGCATTAGCAAGTCGGTTCTGAGGATGTTGCACTCCATCCTCGACAAATCGTACAGGAAATTTTCGGATGTTCCGGCAGACGAACAACAGCTTTGGTTTCGAACATTTGCGGTAAGTTTTAATTTCTTTAATTTTTGTTATATATTTAATTTATTCAATTTATTTAACATATTTATTTATATTTGTTTTGTAGCAAGAGTTTAATTGGAACCCGCGGATCACAAAAACGGTGGAGACCGAATTTCTCAAGGAGGCGACCACCCAATTCTCGCGCAACATGCACGAGTGGAAGAAAGTTTGGAGAAGGGGTGGAGATAAGCCGAAAGGCTTGAACGCGGATGTGTGGAAGGACTACATCCCGTACTGGGAAGAGCCCAAGACCGAAGCTCTCTCTCAGACTAACTCCAAGAACAGGAAGAGTCCCCGAGAAGGGAAGGGAATCGCGGTCCACAACAACGGGGCGAAGAGCTTCAAGAAAACGGAAATCGAAATGGTTAGTATTCTAACGTTTTTAGTTATTTACAAATATCATTTTTAATATGTTTATTAGTAACTAATGTTTTTAATTATTTTTTAGACGGTGGAAGACGGTGAAGTTCCGGATCATCTAAAATTGATGAAGAGGACGCACACCAACAAGAAGACCGGCCAAATTCAAGATCCTGCCGTTAGGGAGATCGTCGAAAATGTGACGAGGGTGTACGACGAGATCCTGACCCAGAGATCGCAGGACGGCGGCATCTCCGACTCCAACGACCTCACTCGGGTCGAGATCAACGACCTGGTGCTCGGGGTAAGTATTTCTTAATTAATTGTTAATTATTATTTAAATTTAGAATATTATTTGTTAATAAGATATATTATTTTTGTAGGAGTTACCAGTTAAAAAAGGTCGTCAGCCAGGGTTGGGTAAGATTGCGACCAATCCACATCTTCTTCGACCGGATTCCCGATGGATGAAGACGTTATCCGCCAAAACGAAGAGTTGAAGGGAAAAGTAACGGCTTTGGAGGACGCGCTCTCGAGTCAAAAATCCCGGAGCGACAAAATGGCGGAATTCTTCAAATCAAAGTTTCCGGATTTTCCTGAATTTTAATTTTGTTTTTTTGTAATTTCCAATAATTTCTAAAACATTTTGTAATATTTTTAAATATTAATTTATAATTTTTGTTTTTTAAATATTAATTTATAATTAATAAACAAAATATTTAATAAACAAAATAAAAATGATTTAATAAATATTACAAAAATAATTATTTATAAAATCCGTCGGAAAACCGTCGGTATTGATGCCCTCGGAAATCCGTCGGAATACTCACAGACGGAATCTTCCTCGGAAATCCGTCGGAAAGAAAACATACGGATAATTCCTCGGAAATTCGTCGGAACATTCCCCGACGGATTTGCCCTCGGAAATCCGTCGGAATACTCATAGACGGAATATTCCTCGGAAATCCGTCGGAAAACAAACCGACGGAATATTCCTTTGGAAGTCCGTCGGAATAGTCCCCGAAGGACGAGGGAAAATCCGTCGGTTATAATTTCCCTCGGAAATCCGTCGGAAATTTCCGAGGGATTTCCGACGGATTTCTATTTCCGAGGAGATAGAACCGACGGATTCGGCCGTCCGAAATCCGTTGTTTTCTTGTAGTGTAAAACCGAGTGGAGAGTTATTTGTATGGTTTTAAAAAGATTTATATGATTTTAAAAGGGAATCGACAAGGACTAATTGGTATCAAAATGTTTGTAAAACCGAGTGGTGTTATGAACTTCCCTAGAAATCGACACTCTAAAGTTTGGGTAACGAGATATATAGGCCTTGCAAACAAGCTAGTTGCTTCAAGGGTTTTGGATCGATGGTTCTCAAAGAAGAGAAAAGATAGACAGAAGTTTGCGGGATAACTTCTGAATTTAAGAGAGATGAGACGGTGAAAATGTTGCAGCAGTAACGAACCGATCATAAGATATAGTAGAGAAGTGATGAAGATGCTGCACAAGGCAACAAATCACTTCTCAAGAGACAAGAGATTTCGACACTGAATTTTGATAAGAGAAAGAGTTTTATTTGATAAAAGTTTTTGGTGATCCTCACTTGGATGAGTTACAAAGAAGAATACAAAGAGATTAAATAAAAAGCAACAAGACATGCATGAGGGAGAGAAAAAACAATAAATCTCCCTCGAAAATCAACAGAAATTAAAACTGAGTTTGAATTTGAAAAAAATGAGACTCTAATGCACTTGAAATGGCCCTTGGTATGCCATGGTCGAATTCTCCTTGATGGGCCTTGTTTCATCATGGTCGAAATTGTTGTTGTTGGGCCAAGGCATGATCACAACAAGATGGGCTTGATGAAATGTGAACCCACTTGCATCATTAAAAACCTTCTTTGGAAAACCCATTGGAATAAAACCAAAGGTAAGGGAAAAAGAGTGCAAATGGGTCACATACCCATTTGTGTAATTATCTTGGGCTTGATTTAAAATCAGAATGGCCTTGATGAACTTCGAACCAGCTGGTTCATGTTTAGCTTCCTCGGCTACAAGCTCAGGTTCGAGCTGCTCCTCCTTGATGCTTACCTTGATCACATCATCCTCTCCCACTTGAAAAGGATTTGACCTCAAATCCGAACAATCTGCAAAGACAAAGACCAAGTTAGAAAAAAACGAAGCTTGAAAGAAAAATATGCTCACCTTGCAAACAGATCTTGTAGGCATTGATTTGTTCTATGATTCGGAATGGACAACCTCCTTTTGGCATCAGTTTGGACTTCTTTTGAGCTAGAAAATGTTTCTCCTTCATACGAATCCAAAACTGATATCCAGGCTTAAATTTCACGTTGCTTTCCTCCTGTATACCTTGAGCATTCACAGCAAAGACTCAAAACAAGAGATCATAGGTGCAAAAGGTATAGTCATTCCGACTAGCAAACAGTTTATCACTTAGATCATCAAAATTATATTTCAAAGGTTCAGCATGATCATCTAAGTGTTTTGTTAAAATTCAGAGTGCTATCAAAGTAAACAATTTCCCCAAAGGAAGATTCAGCAAGTTGTGAAGCACTAGTATTTTTAGAAAATTTATCAAGATTCATCAACACAGAATTACTAGGCTCGCACAATTTATTCTTATCAAACATAAAACATTTTTGTTTCAAGAACTTTCTAATGCAAAATCTCTCACAAGACTCAAAAACATCTAGCAAATTATCATTGAAAGTAGAGAGTAAATCATACATTTGAATTATTGCATCAGCCACAATAATTTCATTACCTTTTCGGATGTCATAAGAATTCACCTCAATGTTTGCTCCTTGCAAGCACTTCTTGTATGTTTTGCAAACGATCTATGCTGGGATTTGAAATGGCTCGTGCTTCTTGGCTTCTTCAAAATCAGAACGGCCATGGCTCACACGGTTTAGTTGTTCCTTAACTGACGTTCCTTCTTCTTGTATGATTTGAGATCTCTCGGATCCGGTTTGTGTTTTGGGAAGCAAATTATAAACTGTATGACCTAACAGCAAAGTAACAAGATCATTAGTCATAAAAAATGCAATTAGTTGAGGAATCTTACCTGCCTCAAACGAGATTAGACGATTATGATGCTCCCTTAGCTCAACAGGCTTCTTCTTGAAGGTAAGGCCATCGTGTGAGTTTTGCAAAGGAAGTATGAATTCCACTTGCCCAAAGTGAATTCTGCCTTGAACAGAATCTATAAAAGGTTCACTTGGTCAATGAAAAACATTTCCCTCAGTAGAAATTCGTAGTTGTTGCTCACTTCTCAATCGTTCCAAGTAGTTCACTGTTTTCGGGTAAAAGGATCGATCGGTCGGAGAAGGGGATCGATCGATCGAATTTTTTTGAACTGAATAGATTTGTTTCTCCTCTTCATGGATGAGTGATATCTCCTTTGGGTCATTTCTTGTGTCCTTAGGATCCTGCAAAAGAGAAGAATTCTCACTCGGAGATGGCAGCTCCGGTGGAATGTTAGTTAGACTCATAGGAGTCTCTTTATCAATCGCAAGAACCTTTTCTTTTTGGTGGAGAGAGTTAAGAAATTCACTTACAAACTGTCTTACTCTTTGCTTTAGAAGTAGCTGATCTTGTTGAATCTTTTGCGGTGTCATTGAAACCAGAACAAGCTTTCCTCCTTTGTAATCAAACGAATATCGGTTTTTGGAACCAGAATAATCATGGATCGCTTGACGTTTGTTTTTCTACGGTTTTCCAAGGAGGATATGTGACATGATTCCATCGGGTTAACATCACACAGAACCTCGTCTTCAAATTTTCCAATGGCTATGGAAATCGTCACTTAGTGGCTCACTCTTAGTTTGTAATTTTCATCGAGCCATGGGTACTACGTCACGGTAAACCAAGCTTATGGACCATGTATTCACTAGCCACGTTGTTGCAACTCCTTTTATTGATCATGAGGCTGCATATCTTGCTTTGAACATGGCACCTTGTGTAGAACATATCCTCTTCTTTGTGATTAGACATTGATGTACCTGAAACAAAGTAACAAAGAGATCACCAGCAACTAGTCCTTACAAAAATTACTTATGAAAGGTCCGAAATAAACATAATTAAGAAAAACAAATCGACAATCCTAGATAATTCTACACAATCACGACATAGAAGATGAAAAGACACAACTAGATCGACAGAAAACACACTTAGAATCCTAAAAAAATTCGACAGCCCTAGATAGATCAACACAATCACGAAACAGAAGATAAAGAGACACAACTAGATCGACAGAAAACTAGATGAACACACTCGACTTCTAAATTATTATATTATTTTTTTTTATGGATCTACTAACTAGATGCGACACACAACACACAGGGATGATGATAGATGATGCGAAAATCACAAAAGAAAATTATGAACAGACTCAACACACAACAGAGATTGAAAAGACACGAAAATACAAAATAAAAATGATGAACAGATTTCGACAGTCATAAAAGAAGATGAACATACTCGAAATTGCAAGGAAAAAAAAATAAAAACAAGTGCAAAACTAAACAAGGAAAGAGATTACCCAATTTATAGAGTGGTGCTCTGATACCACTTGTTATGAACTTCCTTAGAAACCGACACTAAAGTCTAGGTAACGGGATAGGCCTTGCAACAAGCTAGTTGCTTCAAGGGTTGTGGATCGATGGTTCTCAAAGAAGAGAAGAGATAGACAGAAGTTTGCGGAATAACTTCTGAATTTAAGAGAGATGAGACAGTGAAGATGTTGCAGCAGCAAGGAACCGATCATAAGATATAGTAGAGAAGTGATGAAGATGCTGCACAAGGCAATGAATCACTTCTCAAGAGACAAGAGATTTCGACACTGAATTTTGATAAGAGAAAGAGTTTTATTTGATAAAAGTTTTTGGTTATCCTCACTTGGATGAGTTACAAAGAAAAATACAAAGAGATTAAATAGAAAGAACAAGACACACATGAGGGAGAGAGAAAACAATAAATCCCCCTCGAAAATCAATAGAAATTAAAACTGAGTTTGAATTTGAAAAAATGAGACTCTAATGCACTTGAAATGGTCATTGGTATGCCATGGTCGAATTCTCCTTGTTGGGCCTTGTTTTATCATGGTTGAAATTGTTGTTGCTGGGCCAAGGCATGATCACAACAAGATGGGCTTGATGAAATATGAACCCACTTGCCTCATTAAAAACCTTCCTTGGAAAACACATTGGGATAAAACCAAAGGTAAGGGAAAAATAGTGCAAATGGGTCACATACCTATTTGTATAATCATCTTGGGCTTGATTTAAAATCAGAATGGCCTTGATGAACTTCGAACCAGCTGGTTCATGCTTAACTTCCTCGGCTACAAGCTCATGTTCGAGCTGCTCCTCCTTGATGCTTGCCTTGATCACATCAAGTGGGGAGTTATTTGTATGGTTTTAAGAAGATTTATATGGTTTTAAAAGGTAAAAACAAGTAACAATAATGTTTTAAAAATTTGTTGTTGAAAACAAGCAAGTAAACAAATAAGAAGAAGAATCACATAGGGACTACGCAACTGGTTTTGTTGTGACCACTCTGACCACACCTGCTGCATTTGCAAGATTTAGTTTTGGTGCTGGATTTCTCATACTCCCAAACACAAGGTATTCTCTTTTTTTTCCGGCTGCCACTAGTGATGCGAGTAGATGGTGGTAGACAAACAAAACAGTGAAATAACCCGAAATGCTCGATCACCAACAGGATAAATACTTTTCAAATATGCTTGTATCCACCTATAAGAAAACATTACTGTTAGTTACAAGAACAACAGTAAATCAATGTCCTGGATCAGGAACTGAAAATTCATGTTGGTAACCACATCTTAATTTTGACGTTTCTGATCCATAAAACACATGAGTGGTCGAGTTCAACCCTCTATCCAACTTCGGAAAAGAAAAAAACAAACAAATTTACAAACTCTTATAAATGAACAAACAAGTACTTCGTGCCCAACAAGAAGTAGAGGATTAGTAATTGTAACACTTTCGTTAATAATTGAGTTCATTTGTCCCTATAAAAAAAAAAAGTGTGTCATGTTTTAATAACATATATATATATATATGAATAACATATATGTTTTTTATTTATAAAACTACATCATCTCCAACCAGACAGGAAGAGCGGGAGCGTTAAAACTCTTCTCGAATTGAATATTATTTATCATAGTAATTGAGTTCATGTCTCTCTCTATGTAAGAGAAACTTGTAAATTATAAATATGCAGAACATAAATTTAAAAACACTTAAAACTAAACAGTTAAACAAATAATTTTTGTAAATATTTCATTACGTGGTGTGCTAAAAAACTTCATTGGTACTTTTTTTGTTATTCTCTGTCAATGTAACACATAACTTAATTTATCCCTTATCTTTAAACTTGTTCATAAACGATGTCACTTGCCAATCATTCTTAATAAACACTTGAGGAAATTCTTTTAAACGTGATCCATAGCTGATTTTTACGAAATCACATCACCATTAACACCAAAATTTTCTAAAACCACATCAACTAAATTCTTTGAGGTAATGTTTAAAGAAATACGACCACCTGTCTTATGGTGACGCACAAAGACCATAAACTCTTTTATAATTATTTAGTTCATATCTATAGTTTTATTGCGATAATTCCTTATGTGGAATCCAACGAATCTTATACGACAACAACAAAGATTATTGTAAGATCGCATGTATAAATCTCCTCGACACTTGGAGAAACCTTAGTGGTTCGATTATGTGTATCAACGTAAAATAATCAAAGCACCATCAAATTCTTTGCTTTTAATTGTGCTTTTTAAGAAAATGTTGATTTAAGAAAGTTAAAATAATAACAATAAATCATAATTATTATCTCTCCATTAAACTCCTAGATCATATACGTGGCAACAAAATAGAAGTTCCAAATAACTTTAGCATAAATAAGGATTATTCTATTGGATTTGATGCTCGGTACACCAGGTTACCCAATGCCTTAACATTATATATTTATGATATATTTGCATAAATTAACATTTATTTTAAAAAAATTTACAATTTTAGCACTTAATTTTTTTTTTCTTTTTCTGTTGTCTTTAGCGTGTAAATGATGAAAATACTTCTCCATCTGTTTATTCGTGTACCGTCCACAGACATACACACTGTACGGTACATGGACTAAATTGTCATGAATATTTTTAATTATTACAATAAGTAACTACGAATATAATTGGTCAAGCCAGAATCAAAAGTCAACCCTAAAGCTCTTCTTCCTCCCCTTAATATACACAAGACACAATCTTTCTTATTCGTGTCTCTCTAAGGTTTCTCAACATGTCTGGAACGATAACATGCTCTGCAACCGATCTCTCCGCCCTGCTCGGCCCCAACGCCACGGCAGCGGCTGATTACATCTGCGGTCAATTAGGCACCATTAACACAACAAGTTCACCGATGCAGCCTACGCCATAGACAACACCTACCTCCTCTTCTCCGCTTATCTCATCTTTGCGATGCAGCTCGGCTTTGCGATGCAGCTCGGCTTTGCTATGCTTTGTGCTGGCTCCGTTAGAGCCAAGAATACGATGAATATCATGCTTACCAATGTCCTTGATGCTGCAGCCGGAGGACTCTTTTACTACCTTTTTGGTTACGCCTTTGCTTTTGGCGAATCCTCCGGCGGATTCATCGGAAGCCACATCTTTGGTCTTAAAGACTTCCCGACTCCTACCTTGGACTACTCCTTCTTCCTATACCAGTGGGATTTCGCAATCGCAGCAGCTGGAATCACTAGCGGTTCGATTGCGGAGAGGACTCAGTTCGTGGCCTATTGGAAAATCGGTGAGATCGACCATACCAAAATTATGGAAATCATGAAGATCAAGAAATATCTAGAAAATTGTTGATATATTTCAATATTTATGAAATTTACCTTATCTCTAAATATATTATTTACATTTATGTTTATCTCAATTTAGGAAACTTATGTCTATCTTGTCTTTATATAAGAGAATGAAACTAGTACAATTATTCTTATGAGAGTCTAATAATAATTCTTCCTAAACATTTTTGTGTTCTTACTCTCATCAATTTATCATGGTATCAGAGCTTTAGATCCAATTCCTATGGGTTATGGTTTTGTTTTCAATCTAAAAAAAAAAAAAATAAGAGAGAGGAAAAAGAGGGACGTGATTTGCTTCTCTTTACAAATTCAAGTTTGTACTTCTTTGATTCACGTTTGTTACTTGGTGACTTGTGAAAGTCAAACAAAGATGAAGCCCATTGGTGGTTTGTTTTGTTGATTTGGTCAGTGATCGGCCACATTACTTGTGTATTGGCTAGCATATTGCTGGTTTCTTGGAGCGCAAGTATTATGAAACACATGATTGTGCTTAGATTTTCTTTACTGGTGGAGGTAAATTGATTTCGTCGTTTTTTACTCAACCGTGAGTTTTACCAAAATTATGCTAATGATGGTATACACTCACATGGTTATGTTTTGGTGGAGATACGATGATGTGTATTTTCCATCCGATTTGACCCGACGGCCGGGTATACATGCCGTTGAAGAACCCTACGATCGGGTATAAACGTCGATTACCCGACGGTTGGGTGTTGTAGCCGATTGACCCGACGGCCGGGTATAACGCTGATATTTTGAAGATTTGTTCAATCTCACACGTGTTACCACGTATGAGCTTGCAGGAGAGTATTGGGAGATCGGTGAGATCGACCATACCAAAATTATAGAAATCATGAAGATCAAGAAAGATCTAGAAGATTGTTGATATACAACAATATTTAGGAAATTTACCTTATCTCTAAATATATTATTTCCATTTATGTTTATCTTAATTTAGGAAACTTATGTCTATCTTGTCTCCATATAAGAGAATGTAACTTGTACAATTATTCTTATGAGAGTCTAATAATAATTCTTCCTAAACATTTGTGTGTTCTTAATCTCATCAATTATCATGGCCTACTTGATCTACTCTTCTTTTTTAACCGGGTTTGTTTACCCTGTCGTCGCTCACTGGTTCTGGTCACTGGACGGATGAGCTAGTCCCTTCCGTTCAGCAGACCGTTTGTTTGGCACCGGAGACATTGATTTTACTGGCTCTGGTGTTGTTCACATGGTTGGTGGTATTGCCGGATTATGGGGTGCCCTTATTGAAGGTCCTCGGATTGGCCGGTTCGAAGAAAGGGGTCGTGCAATTGCTCTGCGCAGACACTCTGCCTCGCTCGTCGTCCTAGGAACCTTCCTCCTCTTGTTCGGTTGGTATGGTTTCAACCCTGGTTCTTTCATCAAGATCTTCATTCCGTACGAATCTGGTTCCAGCTACGGCCAATGGAGCGGAATTGGTCGGACAGCAGTTACAACAACGCTCTCGAGATGCACAGCAGCTCTAACCACACTCTTTGGAAAACGACTCCTCTCAGGCCATTGGAACGTAACTAACGTTTGCAACGGGTTACTCGGTCGGTTTGCGGCCATAACCGTAGGTTGCTCTGTGGTAGAGCCATGGGAAGCGATCGTCTGTGGCTAATTTGTGGCTTCCCTCGTCCTTATCGGATGCAACAAGCTCGCAGAGCTCCTAAAATACGATGATCCGCTCAAGGCTGCGCAACTACATGGAGGGTGCGGTGCGTGGGGGTTGATATTCGTAGGACTTTTTGCAAATGAGAAGTATGTAAACGAGGTTTACGACGCCAGTCCGGGAAGGCATTACGGGCTATTGATGGGCGGAGGAGGAAAGCTATTGGGAGCGCAATTGGTTCAAATACTTGTGATTGTAGGATGGGTTGGTGCCACAATGGGAACACTCTTCTTCATCCTCAAAAAGCTCAATCTGCTTAGAATCTCGGAGCAGGATGAGATGAGAGGAATGGATATGGCACGTCACGGTGGTTTTGCTTATATCTATCATGATAATGATGACGAGTCCATTCAGTTTCCGAGAGTGATCCCTGGATCTCCTTTACCTCGCCCTCCTAATCCTTCAGCTGTTTAACTTTTAAGCTTTTTGTAATTTTATTCCCTTTAATTATTTGTTGGGGTTTTCCATTTGAAATACAAATCTTGTTTGTATTTGTTTTGAGTGATCTATGTTTGTGTTTATGTGTATCTTCTTCTGATTCTACATTTCCGAATTCTATTATTACTCGTTTAGTGTTTTTCTCTATTTCCTAGAAACTAATACTTATTAGGGTTACACAAAAACTATAGCTTAGTGGTATAGTAGGAGAACTTTTTTAAAAAAAAGAGTGAGTCTCAACTCTCAACATGAAGTTTTTGACTAAATTTACTTGTTCAGGTTTACAAAATTGGAAGACTTGGATATTCGTTGTGAAGAGTTAGAGTTGGCGCTTTTTGCTGCTTTGACTATAAATTCAGAAGACGTAGTATATGAGTAGCACATAGTTTCTATGTTATGTGTCTTTGTCATGCATTTTGTCATACGTCATTTGGAAAATTTTCTCTAACTTATTCAATTAAAATATATATATAGTACGTATTAGGTGGAACCATAGTTTTCATGTGGTGCTATAGTTAGAATCCAGGAGCTTCTTCAAGATCCGCAAGCAATGCAAAGTCAAACTCTCTTGACTTAATTTGTTTTGCCAAAAAAAATGTTAATTTGAGATTTTTTTTTTTTTCTGACTAATTCCAGGACTGAACAGGTCATTTTGACAGGAGTTTCGTGCAACTGCAAACGCACCACATGAAATGCATCCGGACCGGAACCTAAAAGGGGATTCTTTGCTAATTTATCACTTTTTCAAAACTCTATTAGTTTTTTAACACTTTCCCAAAAGTGCTATTATAATGTAACACTTTATGTACTGTACACCCCTGGACTTTCTAGTCAAACCCTTGTACAGTACCGCGCGAAATCAAAGGTGTATAGTACACACGTATATTAACAGGGGAGTAAAATCGTCATTTTGCAAGGGAAAGTGTTAGATCCTTTTGGACCGTACACAAAGTGTTAAAATTTAAAAGAATTTTCAAAAAGTGACTATATACGGAAATACTTCACCTAAAAGTTCAAGTGGCCCAACAACAACAAAATTGTTAATAGGGAAAATCAAACACATGAGAAATTGAAATCAAAGGGATTCGAAATAGTTAATGCGAAAATCTTGATTATTTATAGATATTTTTACGATGTTTTTGGTTGTTATCATTCAATTACTGTTATCTATTGTCACGTATCTCTATAATATTAATATTATTTAAGAAGACATTTTTGAAAATGAACTTTGTTTTGTAAGTTATTACATGAAATGTTATTACAAATAAGAAAAGATAATTGAAATAGGAAAGAATATAATTGTCTTTTAAAATTATTAATGATAATATGGAAAGTATTTATTTACCTTAAAGAGATTATTTACTATTTAGTTTTTTAATTATTATGATATTATTAAATAATAATCAATCCATACATATTTAGAGAATAACTATATTCGAAAGCCTTCAATATTAGTTTGTGGTCTGACCACAAAAATTATAGTCATTAAGCGGTGAATATTAGAATCATGTTTTCAAGATTATAGGTTTTTGCGGTTAGTTCGAATAATATTTTAATTTATTGTAAAACGGGTTAAGTAGACAGTTTAGTCCGGATTGATAATTCTATCTATAATCATTAGTTAAACATATTTTAAAATTCAGATAAAAACAATTTTTCTTAAATTTCAAAACAATTTTTAAACAAAACTTACTCCGCGCTATATAGCTAGCGCGGATTGAATCATAGTATAATATTATATAGAAACTCAGATTCATTATAAGATGCGGGGTCGCACTGTAATTTTTTTGAAAACCATATATTAATTTTTCGAATTGAAATGTCACAACTTATGTATAATAATGAATGCATATGGACCGTATCGAACACTATAGCTGAGTGACTACCAAAGTGTTATGTCTCATCAGTTACTTATAGTTCACTGCTCCCGGAGAGATACTTGACTACGTAGGACTTAGGACTTACCACACATTAGGTGGCTTTTCCTAATGAGTGTCAAAATAAATATCATTCTCATTGATTAGTCCTATACAAGAAAACAGGATTTTCGCGACTACATAAACAGTCGTAATGTAGTCGCTAAAACTGGTTTTACGACTACATTACGGCTAAGTGACATAGTCAGAAATGTTAAGTCGTAAAAACATGTAGTCGTAAATCAGTCGTAAATTTACGACTGATTTACGACTTTGGTGCGATTACATAATTCAGTCGCATACTAGTCGCAAATCAGTCGTAAATATATGCGACCATGTACCGACTAATTAACGACCAACATGCGACTATATATTTTGTCGTGTGGAAGTCGTTTTGCTGTAGTCCTTAAAGAGTCGTGAAATTGTGTGACTACGTCCCGACTAATATGCGTCTATATTAGCAACTGATTTGCGACTAATATGTTCATCGGAATAGTGATTTGGTCATCTTTTACGACTGTTTTGCGACTACATAGCGACTGATTTTATTGATGAAATTCAAAATGGTAATACTGTACCATATTTGTATTACCTAGCAATTTGGAAATCATATACAAACTAATAAAAAGACCACACGTTAAAATGAAAGAAACATTAATACAAAGAAATCATCATATATTATTTTAACATATCAAGTACAAACCAATACAAAAAAACTTAATGTTCTAAAGTTCAAAAACATGAAATAAAATGATAGACTAGGGTGTAGAATCATGCTGCCGACCAGATTGAGAAGCCATGAAGTCCAGAAAATTTGGATTGGTTTCACGAAGATACCTTTCCACTAGTGAATAATGCTCGAACTTGTCTTTGTGGTCAGCTGCAAGTTGGGTAAGCTTGCTTTGGTTGTCAGCTGCAAGTTTGGTAAGCTCTGCCTCACGCCGAGCGTTAGAAGCAGCTTGTTCTTCTATTTGGCGTTAAGCTTCTTCCAACTTGTCTTGTAGAGCTTGAAACGATGAAGAGCTGTCCTCGAACTTGCGTTTTCCACCAACATGAGACTCTGCGAGGTTTCCTATTCCATATGGCCTGCCTCTTTCATCCGTGAAAGTTGACTGCATAAATAATACATATATTTATGAAACGCAAAGGACAGAAAACCAAAGATAACATGTATTTACCTGAAGAAATAGGTCGTTGTAGTCCTCTGTGGTTAGCTCTCGCTGCTGCGACCTACCGTCTGAAGTTTCAGGCCCGATCTCTTGCATCTTAGCTTGCAAGTTCTTCTCGTAAGTTTGCGCGATCCTCTCAGCCTTCAGATCAACAAACGTCCCATTTGATTTTGTGTGAGTCTTCACAAAAACCTCACCGATACTAACCGGTCTTCCCAATTCCTCTTCCTGAAAATGTAACATATAAATTTGTTACATAATAGAAAGTTGCAAAAGTATTAGATAGTGAATTTACACTTACCATTTCTTGTTGGATTTGTTGATATGACTTTTGGCCTGATACGTGCTTGTGCACACCAAGGCCTTTACGGTCAGATTTCTGAGCAGCGGATGTGGTCTTACTCCTCTCTCGAGCTTCTTCAGTGTCCCAACACTCTGTCATTGTTGTCCAGAGAGTTGGGTTAATCCAGTGTGGTCGCTGTCGAGAAGTCCTCGCGGTGCTTACCATATCCTTCATTCGCCTTTGACAAATCCTCTCGAAATGTTGTTGTACTACCCCTGAGATTAAGGGATCCCAGGTGTGCGTTTTCTACAAGAGAAGTGTGATTCGGGTTAGTGGACAGAATAGAAAGAAAGGCATAGAATAGCATGGACAGAAGAGAAATGCTTACCGCAAACTCGACGAAGTACCTTTCCTGTCTATCCCGAGGCATAACAGTCCAACTGTAGTATGGACTATCAAACTTGTTTGTGAACACCTTGGTGATCTTCCTTGTCAGCTTTCCCTTGTCACGGCCAAACCTAGACAGAGACAAATAAGTGCCTTGAACATTAAAAACCTCACAATTACAGCAAAACAAAGAAGACACAATCCAAACCTGATATGAACTAAACCTTTCCCTATCACATAATCTTCTTTACACCAAAACAAAGAAGACCGTAAACTAACCAAACAAATACAAACATTCTAATCTTGAAAAAGAACTCTACCAGCAACGTCAGACAACAATTAAGAGCTTTTCAGTGACCAGAACTAGAAGACGCAGTATAATACCAAGAGAGAATGACACTAAACTTAGAGCTTTTCAGTGATCACACTCAAAGCTTTTCAGTGACCAGAACTAGAAGACGCAGGAAATCACAATCTAAATCCAACATCATACAAAAACATGTTACATACATAAAGGACTGAGACATCATTCAGTACATAGATAGAGATCAAATTTCATCAGTACAAAAACAAAACATATCTAGCTTCATCAGTACAAAAACAAAATAAATAAAAGAAGACACGATCCAAACCTGATATGAACTAAACCTTTCCCTAGTACAGAATCTTCTTTACACCAAAACAAAGAAGACCGTAAACTAACCAAACAACTACAAACATTCTAATCATGAAAAAGAACAACTACAAACAAAACATATCTAGCTTCATCAGTACAAAAACAAAACAAAACAAAACACTTGTGTTTAAGCAAACTCTAACAACAGTGTTAACACGAAGAAAACCAGATTTTGATGCTTAATTGAAGTTAACTGATAAATGATTTTTTATTATGTTCATATCAATTCCTGTATGTTTGTCATTGTAGCATAAGAGGTGTCAATCCATAGGGGTTAAGATCAATGCACTAAGAATACATGAACTTTCCTAAGCTAGAGCAAATGTTTTTGGGTTTTAATGTTTTTAGAACAAGAAAGTAAAATGCAAGAAAGAAAACAAAGGCTAGAAGTGTTGGAAAATGAATTAACTATCAAGAAGATGATTAATGAACAAACAATGATGATTTAGATTGAATTAAACACTATCCTAGAACATGAAATTCACAATTATGACTAATCCACTCTCGTGGCACTAATCACTTTGTTAATCACCAAATCAAGAACAAACTCTCGTTTGTGATAAGATGATTAAGAAGCTTTAATCTCTAATTCCACTTAGTTCACTAATCACTCTAGACATCAACTCTCATTGGCTAGGCATGAAAGGCTCACAAAAGGTTTGGTTCAAGCATTTCATCGAACACCTCTCGGGCGTGAAATGCCTAAGCTCTAGTTTTGATCTCTCAATCCAAAACTAGCTTTAAGATCAACCTAAGTGAAGGATCTAACAAGATGTAACCTAAATCGTCATCATCTAATCATCAAGACAATTGACTAACGATGCTAATACGCACAATCTATGTTATTCCTTAGGTTAAGATCACTAATTATGACTAATCCTCTCTCAATGCACTAATCACTTTGCTAATCACTAAATCAAGATCAAATTCTCATTTGTGATGAAATGATTAGCAAGCATTAAGATCAATATTCAAATCAACCAATAAACACCTTAAGCAACTACTCTCATAGGTTAAGAATGTTTATCTCTTTCTAAGTTCTTTGGGGAATTTCATCAAACACCTTTTGGGTGTGAAATTCCCAAAGATCTAGGTTGACTTTTTCAAGCCCAATCTAGCATTAAAATCACTTAGAAAGAAAGGAAAGCAATGATTAAGCACATAAGTATCACAAATCAATCATCAAACCATCAATAATCAAGCATGATCCAAAAACCAACAAAAACCCTAAAGTCTAAACATGAAGAACAAAAGATAAAAAGACATAAAGATAAAGAAGATGCATTAATATAAAGATAAGGGTGAAGAAATCTTCTCTAGAGTGGCATTTGTATGAAGAACAATCAAAATCCCTCCAAAATCATAAGAAGAGTTTGGGATAAAACCCAACTCTAGAAAGAAGAAAGCTTAGCATGAAAAATAGGTTTCAAGAGTATTTATAGAAAAAGGGGTGAACCGGGTCAACCCGGAACAAACCGGGTATTGACCCGGTCAAATCTGGGTTTTTGCTGGTTCTGGTGGTCTATACCGACCAGTCCTGGGTCGGTACAGTGGATCGGCACAAGTCCCTGGTGTCATACCGGTCGGAGTGTGCCGCACGGGAGTCGGTCGGTACTGGTCTACATACACTTGGTAAAATCGCCATATCTCTTGAACCGCTTATCCAAATGACCTTAAACCACCTGCAAGCGACAGCTAACTCATATATCTACGACTTTCATGAAGAACGTAGAAGCTGAATCGGATTGGAAACCCTTCGTATGGGTTGATCTTTCAGAAGTCGTATTGGGAGCAGCACTCGTTTGGACGCCAGACAGACATGTCTCTGATAAATCTGATGTATCTTTCTAACCACGGATCAGAATGACATGCAACAACTTCCATAAGGCAGCTAACGTAATCATCTACAACTTCTATGAAGACTTCCGAAGCTAAATCCGAGTGTAAGTGCTTCATTCGGCCTGATCTTTGAGTCACTTCGGCTGGCTTCACGAGGACGGATTAGGAAGTGGCTTTGTACCAACCAAGTGTACCGAGCTAGGACAGGTCGGTACTAATCTTTGCCTTTGTACCGACCAGTTAGTACCGGTCCAGAACAGGTCGGTACTAATCTTTCTTGTGTCGATCCAATGATGGTCGGTGTTGGTCTCGCGGTACACCTTCGGTCAAATAGCCATATCTCCGGGAATATATGTCCGAATGATCTCAAACTACCTTCCGTAGACAGATAACTCATCTGGCTACATCTTTCATGAAGATCATTGACGCTGAATCTGACCGTAACCTCTTCTTTCTGCCAGATCTTTAAGACACTTCGGATGGCTTCATGGGGATGGACTTGGGAGTGGATTAGTACCGACCAAGTGTGCCGAGCTAGGACAGGTCGGTACTAATCTTTGCCTTTGTACCGACCAGTTAGTACCGGTCCAGAACAGGTCGGTACTAATCTTTCTTGTGTCGATCCAATGCTGGTCGGCATTGTCTCGCGGCCTGTAAGACATGCCCTTAGTAAAATCGCCGTATCTCCTGGAATACGCATTCGAATGACCTCAAACGACCTCTTGTGGACAGATAACTCATCTGGATACAACTTTCATGAAGATCATCGAGGCTGAATCCGATCGGAACCCCTTCTTTCAGCCGGTACAAATGGACTGACCTGCACTGCCGTGTTTGTACCGACCAAGTAGTACCACTCCAGAACAGGTCGGTACTAATATTCTTGAGCCTTCATGCCGAGCTGATCTGGAGCGGTATTGAGAAGAGCTTCTGGTTGGTACAAGTCTCTGTTGCAATACCGATCCAATGGACCGATCCAATGCTGGTCGGTATTGGTTGACAGCTTCGCGGCTAGTCGGGCATGGCTTCAGTAAAAAGGGCATATCTCCCAAACCGCACGTCCGAATGATCTGATTCAAACTTCACTGAACAGAATACTCAGGCCCCTACGACTTTCATGAAGACCGTTGAGGCTGAATCTGAACGGAAGGTCGTCGTCCAGCTGCATCTTTCCGGCNTCCGAATGACTTAACTTCAACTCCCCTGAATATCTAACTCATTCCTCTACAACTTCCATGAAGACCGTTGAGGCTGAATCAGATAGGGGGGTCGTCGTACAGCTGCATCTTTGAGACGCCTCGGATGACCCTTGCTTCCTACTTTGGTCCATTACTCCTAACATCTCCAAAATGTCTCCAAACACCTAGAAAACACTCCAAATGCATGAAAAACTCTCTAGAACCTAATGCAACCTAGATAGACTCTGATTTAGACTAAAACACTAAGGAAAACAATGATTATGCATGCATGTGACTCAAAACGCTAAGTAGAATGCATGCTAAAACAAGTAAAATATGAGAATATCAAATATCTCTTGAATAGTTCATTGAGACATTTCATCGAACACCTTGTGGGTGGGAAATGTCCTTGAATCTAACCAAGCTTTCTCAAGCATATCTAGCCTTAAGATCACTAAACAAGAAGGGATATGAGAAGATCTAGCCCTAAACATCATGAATCAACCCTTGGATCTCCCTAAATCTACCCCATCTTCAAACTCTAAAAGACTACT